>OY282558.1:280578918-280726418 GCA_958295665.1 Tipula vernalis
AGATGTTTTTGCTGGAGCACATACAGCTTATATAACTTGAAACTTCTACACTGACAATTATTGTATTATTGATTCTATGTATATACACTTATTATATATATATATATATATATATATATATATATATATATATATATATATATATATATATATATATATAACACTTTTTGTGCGCACATGGACGTATTAAATAAAACATAAAAAAAATGTTGGTTGGATTGTTGGTTTTGATACTATTCTTTTCTAACACATTTCAATAAAGAATTTTTTTTTCATTTTTCTTTATCCATTTACTGGCTATTTTCTTCATTCTAGTTTCTATATGGATAAACCTACATCCACATAAATTCAAATTTAGGTATATTGTACAATTTAAATGTATGGTAGTATACGTCATGCGACGATCAACGATTTTAAATTTTTTACCGCTGATTATTTTAAGCGCCAGATATATTCTTACCCCCTCTTATTAATTCCATTTTCTCTATGGTTTTTGTCATATAGGAAGTGTTCAATCGGCAAAAATGATAAAAAATATCATGATATTTTATCCCACTCTAACTTCATTTTGTAATACTGTACGTCAAACCCGATTGAACAACCAAAATTGATAAAAAATGATAAATTGATTTTAAATGTTACATTTTGTTTTAAATCGCTTTGTAAAATTCAATAAACTCGTTATGTCGTCAGGTTTTTAATTAAATGTTATATTTTTTAAATATTTCTTCTTTATAAATTATTTTGATATTGAAACTATTTGGTTTTTATCCAAATATTGGAGACACAAATAATTTTAGTTTGAGTTTCGTTGTGTTGTGTGTTCTCAGCCAAAACTTCGAAATATAAATTATTATTTATGTTTAAATAAATAGGTGATTGTGTAAATACCATATAAATATCTTAAAAAAGCAAATTTAATTTAATTTAAGTACCGAAAATATCAAATAGAAAATAAATTCAAAATTGACAGCTGGAACCAAGAAAAAAGTTGGTTTTTTTATGTGATAAATGAGTGCGTTTAATGCCAAAAGTGATAAAAAATATCATGATATTTTTTATCATTTTTGCCCGATTGAAAACTAGGATAATATTTAAACAACAACAAAAACAGTGAGACATTTTTGTTGGTTTTGGCATAGTCGTCAAAAATATTTTCCTGTATCTTGATACATAGAACAGGAATGTTTGTATGTTCGCTTTACGGGTATTATTTGTATATAATATAATGAAAACATGATACGTCTCCTGCTACGCACATGGAAGATTGTAGAAAATATTTACCTTCAATGTATGTGTTGGTGTTTTAGTATATAAGATTCTGTTATTTTTATTTTGGTGTTGTTTTCTCTCTTTGTGTTTTTTGTATTCATGAGACAACTATTGTAGTGTTTTTTTATTCGCTCCGGATAGCTGCTATCGAGAGCCGTCATATGAAAAGTGGCTCCGGATAGCGCTCCGAATAAATAGGTAGAGCCAAATATTTTTTATATCAAGTTTTCGCTAAACAATCGAATTAAAAATGATAGTTTGATGTTAAATAAGTTTAGTTTACCAATAAATAGCGCGTCAAATTTAAATTTAGGCGTATAAAAATGACGGCTCTCGATAGCAGCTATCCGGAGCGAATAAAAAAACGCTACAAATATCGTTCTTGATAAAACATGAACTATACAAACACAGCGAAAATTTTAGTGTATTCGACTCAAATAGGATTCTTATACTTCGTATAATCGAGTAAGGTGGAAACCGCCATATACAATTCATATAAAATAATATATTTAGGTATGATTAATTTTTTTACAGGGTATTATAAACTGCATTAAATTATATTAGATTAATTTAATCAATATTAAAAGATTATAAATTAACTAAATTATATAAATAAAATACTAATTTGGAAATATTAATCATGAGTTAAGTTGAGATTTGGTTTGCCACACAAGATGACGTATTTATTTATGCATGCCAAATTTTGACTAAACGAATGTGAACAACGTGGAATTATGTAAATGCAAATCGTGATGCTAAATGTATTGAACTTAATTAATTAACTTAATGGGATTTATTGAAGTTTAGGTTGCAGTTTTCACATACAAACGTCAATATTACTTATATGGTACACTGATATAATTTTTAAGAAAATAATGTTTCAAGTTCCTTTCATTGATTTATTATTTTACTTACTTTGCATGCTTGATTTTCCAGGGTAATATGTCCATAAACGGAGTTGAAGTTTTATCGGAGTATATAAGTAATAAAATTAGAAGATGTTGATTTTTGTTTATCTTAATTATGTCAACAGGATTATTAAAATTACAACATTAATAATAATAATAATTTTTGATGTCCTGATTTAGATTTAAAGAATCCTGAGTTCTGGGTTTGGATGTAGTTAAATTGTGCTGTCTTGTATTAACCTGTTTATCATTTATCATTTATTGTACTCACAATTTACTAACTATTAATCGCTTAGGAGACTGCAAACGGGTAGAATCTGTCCCAACTAATAATCGTATCCTATCCATAAAGGCAATTACAAACATACTATCAACATTTTCGCGAAATGAATTTTACAAATATAAATTAATTTTTGCTATACATATAAAAAAGTCAGCTGTTCATAAAAAATAATAAATTAATGACTCAATTCCACTGTGAATCAAAGGTTGTCAGTAAAAACAACTTGAGATAAAAATATAAAATCGGTGGTTGAACGAGAAACAAACAACCAAAACAAACGAAAACCCAATTTTTGGTTTTTGTTTGCTGTCAAGATGTATCCATAAAATTTGCTATAAAAAAACAATAACAAAATACTTTGTCTTTGTCTCTCTGATGGATTATTATTTTTTTTTTGGCTTCTTCCAACTTCAAGTCAGCTCAGTCAATTTTTCACAGTGGAATTGGGGCTTAAGTAGTCTTGCTCAAGGACTTTTTTTAAATAAATTGTTTTTCCTGATCTAGGTCAAAACAATAACAAAAAACTTTTGTTGTGACGAGAAGCTTAGGTTTGTATATAAAAATTTATGGAAAATATTTTTGTTAGTGCATTTATGTTTTTTCTGTTGTATAACGTATATGTATTCACCGAGCAAACTTGGATCAGGAGGTACCGGGTTCGAATCACTATAGGGGCGGGATGCAAAAGGGATTTTTCATCATCTGATTACGATCGGTGATGAAGATGAACACATCTACTCGAATGACTGTTAAGAGTGCAGAATCCATGGGCCGACCCACCTTTCATGTCAGCACTACGGGTTGGCATGAAGCAATGCAATGTGCAGGTTGTTTTTCAAAGACGGATCTGTAGCCGCCCGTCCTCGATTTGGCTACTCCAGGCGTAAAAAAGGACGCTGAAAAATAATCAAGAAACAAACAAACAAAACGTATATGTATATATTTTTTAGTGAAATTTTTTGCCTTGAAAATGTTTTAAAAAATCGAAAATTCGGCACAATTTTATAAAGATTTATTAAATAAAATTTAATAATAACATAACTTGGTGTATAATTAGCCACTTAATAAAAAAAATATAAAATTAGTTAGATGTTAGATATATTAATTGAAATAGTTTATTACAATATTATCACATACCACATTTCCAAGTTTTAACTGTCTGTGACATATAGTATTATTATTATTTTTTCGATCATTGTCGAAAAAGAAAAAATCCAATACCAACTTTTTTCTAGAAAATCGAATAAACCATAGTTTGAAATTTTAATGATTTTTTTTGTATTATCATAACACTTAAATAAATTACTCTTAACTTGTATAATTTTATTTTATTTTAATTTTAGTACTTTTTCCATTTAACTAAAACTCCATAATACAACCACAATTCGGAAACAGTTCATTTTCCTTATCACAATCCGAGAAATTTTAGTTCTCAACTTTAAAATTAATTTTAAACTGCACCAACCAACATACTAATTCTCACAATATTTAAAATAATATTAAACAGGCAGTGTCAAAATAATAAACAGAATTGACCATGTCAAAATAATTTTGGCTTCCAAAAAATCCTGGCGGAAAACCCTGGACCTGCTTCGGCTTGTCGAGAAGGGACTGGCACAGGAATCAGGCTAAACTGACTGGCTGTGCGGATCAGGGATCTCTGCTACTATATAAAAAAGCAGTGGAAGGACTTGGCGTGGAATGGCCCAGAGCCAGCCTTGCTACCATTGCTAGGGAAGAGCCTAGCCATCCAAAAGTAATAAAACTCCAATTATTGCAGATCGGGAATCCGGATTTTCCAGCGCACGATTGGAAAGTTTCCAAGCTCGAGGAGCCAAAGGCTGACTACAGATCAGTCGTTATAATTTAAGAAAAAGAGTCTCTGGCTGCACTGGAAAAACTCAATGGTGGCATTAACTATGGTTTCAGTTCAGTCATACTAGAAGTTTACAAGAAGGATACAGACAAACCGGAGGCGCCGAAAGTAAAATGGAAACATTAGCGCTGTGCTTGAAAGCTGATCTGCTCGTCCTGAGGAAGCGGTCGCCAAGGAGAAACTCTCTCTATCTATACGGAGATGACAATGTCCATGGCGTCACTGAAGAGGCTCTCATAGGACTTTAGATCAGGGGAGGATTCTGATGATACCGTGGCGGAAGTGAAGGTATAGAAATGTTAACATTTCTCCAAATCAACCTCCGTCACTCTAAGGCAGCATAAGATGTGCTCCTGCTAAAAATTGAGAAAGAAGAGACATATATTGTTTTGCTCCAAGAACATTGCCTCAAGGCTCCCTATTATAGATTAATGCACGCAAAAAGAAGGTAGGATTTGGTCGTGCATTCTCATTTTAAGTACTAACGTTCATAAATGTAACATAGGCAATAAGCCGACTTTTATAACTAACAATAGACAGGAGGTATTAGATATTACACTTGTCTCAAACTTTTTGATGAATAGTCTATTAAATTAGAAAGTGTCGGAGGACTATTCCTTTTCAGATCATTATTATCTACAATTCGAAATGAACATGGCATCTCTTAAGAGTTCAATTTACAGTAACAAGAGGAAAATGTTGAGAACTATTCTGGGTAATTATGTTCCAGTTCCGGTGCCAAAATTGATGACTTAGTAGACGAGCTGTCTAGTACTTTTAATAAAGCGATACTGCGCTCTAGCTTTTTAAGCAGGCCTGGGGGTAAAGTTCGTACACACGAGAGGCAAAACCAAAATGTATGACTGGAAGGACGGATACGACATTTTTTTAATTGAAGGTTTGGAGTCTTGACATTCGAATTCATCGAGAAATGTGAAAATCAGGAACAACATTTCTTTTCGCGATTACAATATTACCCAATATAAATTCGTTACATTGAGAAAAGTAAAATATATTATCTTCCACAAGAAAATTATAATTCGTCCATGAAAAGCCTATATAAAAATTATTGTCCGTTTACAAAAAAATACTTTGTATTTAAAAACAATAAAGGATTGGGTGTTCGAATGGCCTTTTTAGAAAACTCCGTTTTATCGTTTTCAAATTCCCGCTTTTCAAAAACCCTATTTTCAAAATCTTACATCATGGAATTGACTGCAAATTCTGGAAAATTCAAATTTTAATTTTGAAAAAAAAAGCTAAATATAGAATTCGCTTATGAAAGATCCAAAATAATAAAAAGCGGGATTATTTATTCTTTAAGAATGTGGGATTTTTTTAGTTGCATGATTTTGATAAAGCAGAAGATCGTAAATAAAAATTGTATTTTTTGATGCTAAAATGATGTGAAACTATTTTTAGGTACACAGTATTTTTCCCCTGAACAATAAACTTTTCTTTTGAGGCTGCGGCCCATTTCCCAATATTTCTAAAATAAAACAATAAAAAACAGTATTTATTTTGTTAACCATATTTTAATAGAGCTTACTAATAATTACATTTTATTATTTAATTATATGGTAAACAAACAAAGATATACACAAAATTGTTTGAATACAAAAGGAAGATAACGAAAAATAAATCCTGTTTGATTTCGTAATTCGTAGAACATTTTGATAATTACTAACTTTTCTCATAAACTCTTTTCCTTCCCAAGATAGACTTTAGACTTTTTCTGTAAGTTGACAAAATATCATAAAATATGTAGAAAATATGTAAACATCTAGATAAGTTTTCTCAGTAAAAATAAATATTTACAAAAAAGCCTTTAATAGTCTTTCTTTCTCTAGGTTTGGTAATGTTTGAGGCGAGTAAGGGCAAATTAAACGCATGATGATAAAAATTTCGTTATTGTTACTAGTATGTATAATATGTACATACTATATCTGGTTGAAAGGCGTAATCAAAAAATGATTAAATAATAAAGCAAATATTTATTTGGTTTTCCAGACGGTAAAATATAAATACTACTCATATAAGAAATTTTATTATTTAATGTTTGCAAGGGTAAAATAAATCCCAAACGATGATCAGAATAATGCAAATACATTTATAGACAATTTATTTTAATATGAGAAATTAGGTTGACCTTAACTACTACATCCAAAACATTTTTGACTACTACATCCAAAACATTTCTCACTGAGAAAAAAAAAATCGATTTCTCATATTTTTTCGTATAAACGGTAATTCGTATGTGTTTCATTAGTAGAAATGGGGGTTCTTAAATTACTTACGAAATTCAAAGAAATGTGGTTGAAAAGGGTTATGAAATTGATTAATTAACAAAACAAATATGTTCCTCTTTTATTTTAATGTGCTATCTTAAATTATGCTCTTGTACAAATTAAGGAAATATTTATGGTACATAAAACATAAATTAGCAACATTTATATTTATAAAAAAACGTTCTACGTTAAATATAAAATTAAACATTTTTTTTTAAATTTTATTTTGAGTTTCGATAAAATTTTGGTAAAAACTTTCACGAAATTTATAAACCTAAGGCTAACGACTGAATAAGAAATTTGTAAAGATGAACACTGTAAAGAAAATGGAATGTAAAAACAGGATCAATTTCTCCAGTAATTTATCTTTTTATGTAGGTTATTAATAATAAAATAATGAAATAAAATTTGAAAATTTAAACGGTATTTGTAAAACGTTGTAATGTGATTAATTATGATAAATCAAATACGTTTACGTAATCCAGTATTTTGCCGATTTTATTAACGAGTACAAAAAATAAGGTACATTTAAATAAATTTCATATACTTCAACATGGCAATGTTGTGGGGTAATAAAATAAAATATTATATATAAGAGTAGGTATTTATTTAAATTTCTCAAATTAGCGAACAATTTTTTATACAGTGCTGGTAAAAAAAAATTGGGCAAACAAATTTATTGCAAATTGGAGTCTTTTTTTGCTAAAATTACAAAACTTTTGAAAGCAATTGGTTTATTGTTTCATTTTAAATACATGTATGACGTCATTTTTTGAAAAAAAAAATTGACCTGCAATTTAGGGGCAAAACACCGAAAAATGCCAAAATATTCAAAATACGTTTGATTGGAGTTAAAGTAATGTAATAAATTAAACACTAATTTATTATTTTATTTTTTTGTTTTTTATTGATTTATAGAAGTTCAATCTTTAATATTAATATTTTGTTGGACCGCCTTTTGCTTTTATTACAGCGATACACCTCCGATTCATTGAATTTGATAAAATTTTCAAAGTCGCAGGAGATATGGATTCCCAAATCATCATCAACAAACTTTTTAAAGCTTCAATCGATTCTGGGTGCTTCCTTGCTACTTCTAGCTTCATTATAGACCAAATATTTTCAATTGGATTTAAGTCTGGACTATACGGGGGCCAGCTCAACACATCGATACTTTTTTCTTTGAAGTACTTTTTTACCTTTAAATGAAGAGATAAGAAAAAAAAACAAGTTTTTAACAAATTATTTATGTTTATCTGAAAGCCACTTTTTCTATCTACAATTCAAAATAAATAACTCACAACTTTGGCGGTATGGCACGGAGCGTTTTCCTGTTGAAAAATAAATCTACAAGTCTCGCCAAAAAGCTTTAACACAGATGGTTTAAATTCGTTATGTAGGACCTGCAGATAAACAGCTGCTGTAATTTTGGAACTAAGGAAGCACAATCGCGCAAAAGCATCCCCAGACCATAACTCCTTCATTTTTCTCTTATGAGATTCTCTTGTTATGAGAATTCTTCTATTCCAACATGCAGCTTGAATTGTGATTCATCGAAGAAAATCTCAACTCTTTCTGGACTGGTTTAAGTGCTCTCAAACCAGCTTTAACTAGTCTTTTTCTCACTAAGCTGGCTGAAATTTGTTTTCCCGTTGCTCGCTCAAGATTCCGTCGAAATGCTTACTTTAGAAACTAACTAGTGTCTCATTTTAATTTTGGTTACTGGTGACCTTAATTGTAATTCATTACAGGGCAGCGTGCATCTGTTATTATTTATTAATATAAATGTGAAGGGTATTTAAAGGGGTTTCTTCCTTAGTTTACTTATAAATAATTTAATTTTCAGAATATAACATAGTTCCAGAATTAATCATTTTTATAAGGATTAAATTTAATCTCGTCAGAATAAAGTGGCAGCCTGAATCAATTCTCCAGAACCAACAAACAGTTAATAAGCTTGTAGTTTAGAAATTGTGCTGTCTTATGCTAACTATTTTACTTTATTTATTACTAACAATTTTATTAACTGCATAGGTTTAAATTAAATATTTTTAATTAAATAGAAAAAATTTGTTTCGAGAAAGGCGCGTTTAAAGTTTTGATTTCAGAGTTTTTATAAAAAATTTAAAAATATCTCCTAATTACAAAATCTTCTAATTACAAAATCTCCTAATTACAAAATCTCGCATAAAATTTTCCCCCTAAATATATGAAATCGCGCGATTGCATATATTTACGGGGTAAATTTTATGCATGATTTTGTATATTAGGAGAAAAGTGATTGTGCTTATACATGTATGTATGTATGTTATGTATTTGAGTGAGTGGCTTTGTGCGTTGATGCTTATGTGTGTGTGTGTGTGCATGTGTTTGTGTGTATGCTTACTCACAGAATGACAATCTACAACTACTGGTTCGCCCCGAAATTCCTAAGCTCCAAAAACTTGTTTACTCTCTCTCTTTTATAACCGTAAATATTTCAAATATCGCTCTAAATTGTTTATAAAATCGAAATATGTAGTGATTTTTCGAAGCCCGAACACCTAACACTGTAAGGTAGATAAAATATTTATTATTTTCGAAAAGTATATTTCAATATTGTCATAATCTTGTGCAAAATTGTACAGTTGGTCTCTATTCAACCAACCATTGCCAATGTCTTTAATTTTATTTCGAATTGTTCTTAATATTATTGTTCCCAGAGGAGTATTTTCTGCAGGTGTGCATAATTTTAATACCTCTTCACAATGTTCTGTAAAAGAGTATAGTAAAATTCTATCACTACCGTCGAATGGCGGAATTTATTTTACTCTATCTGGAAATCCCAGCCCCATTCATTACTGCTCCATGTTTTAGCTTATTTTCTTGATCCGTTTTTAAGCTTGTATCTACTTTTAGTTTAGCCAAAGCACCTAGATATAGAAGCCGTCAGTATCAGACTAATTTTAATAGAAGCTTAATTTAAGCGGGATACATTTTACGATTTCCCATAAGAACCCATGTAAAATTGAACAGTTTTGATTAAAATTTTATCAATGAAAAATACTCGTACCAGAAAATATTTTTAGGTTTATATTTAAATCAAACCTTTGAGTATAATAATATATTTTAAAACCAATAACTTAAATTTAGTAATTTGATTAATATTAAAATTGTACAAATTTATTTTTTCTTTGTATGGCTATGTGAAGAATACAATAGCGGTATATTGTTGAGAAAAATTTAAACAAATTTAGTTTTGATTTATTTTTTGTCCTATTCTTTCCTATATACTACTACGATTTAAATAAAGAAAATTCTTTTTGGCTTTATTTAAATCATGTGGCGCTTTATATTCAATGGAATTATTGTTGTAGTTTTGTCAACAAAATGCACTTAGTATAAAATTATAAAAACGAAATAAATTAAGATCTTACTTACTATTTACAAAGTATTCCTGTTACCTATTAAGGTTTGTTTGATTGATTTTATTTTATTGATTGATTTAATGTGTACCACCAAGCCAAAGGCAAGTTTCCCGGATACGCCGGGTCCACCGTACACCCTTTTACGAATAACAAAACCAAAGGAAAGGAAAGGTAAGTTAGCAACAAAGAATCAGTCCGGTTCCAGACACGTAAGTAGTTGATAATTAGTAAATATTTTTCACAAGACAACACAATTTATAGTTTATTTACTGCTCATGTTCCTGGGAAGTTTTTAGGTTCTTCAATAGTTTCCTACATTTAAAATCTGTTTTTATATGCATAATTAATTAAGTATAAAATTAATCTCTGAAATAAATTCTAAATTAATCTTTATCTACTATGAATAAATTAACCTAAACAGATTATATAATATGAATTAGTCGAGCTACCTCACTCATCTCGCTATTCCCTCAGCTAGTGCCAGCTTGGTTTGTTTTATCCAATGTTTCTGGAATAAAATTATTTCAATAATTAGTTTACCTAATAAAAAAACAAATAAGTAATCATATACTAAAATAAGTTAGCACAGGACAACACAATTTCTAATTACTAATTACAGGCTCAATTTATGCTTCTCTGTGTCTCTTGATGCCAGTTCCAACTAAACAAACAATTTGAATTTAAATTAAAATTTCAGGATTAATAATTAACCACCACTTCCCTTCTTTTAATCTGATAAAATATTTAAGTTAAATTAGAATTTAATTTTATTTTTATATTTACTTTCTGAAATAAATATAAATTAGTATTTATGTAATATAATTCGTTAAATATGTATATGAATCTTATATTACCTCTAATTATTATAAACAAGCGATTTAAAAAAAAAATTAAAAATCAGAAGTTAATAATTTAAACCCGCCTAACCCGTAAATTTTACTAAATAATTTATTTTTATAACTAAAATCCTAAAATAAATTATAAATTTTTATTTAACCGATATAATGTACCTAACATTTATACATAGTAAATATAATTTGGCACAAGACAACTAAATTTATAACTACAGGCTCAATTTCTGCTTCTCTCTGTCTCTTGATGTCAGTTTCAACTAAACAACCAATTTGAATTAAAATTAAAATTTCAGGATTAATAATTAACCACCACCTCCCTTCTTTTAACCTGATAAAATATTTAAGTTAAATTAGAATTTAATTTTATTTTTATATTTACTTCCTGAAATTGATTGATTGATTGATTATGAGTGTACGGCCAAGCATTATAGCAGGATCTTCCGAACTCCCGGGCACACACCGTACACCCGTATACATATAACAAAACCGAAGGATAGGATAGGATTATTAGTTGTGACAGACTCGACCCGGTTACAGACACCAATGCGATCAATAGTTAGTAAATTATTAGCACAATATATAATAAATAGGTTAGCACAAGACAGCACAGTCTAACTAAATTATTAGATAATCATTTCTCTGGAATCTATGGCCGGATACACAGGACTCCCTAAATCTAGAACAGGACTTAAAAATTATTATTATTATAATTTCACCCCTGTCCGCTTTTCATAAAATTTACCTGACAAAAAATATATAAGAAAAATTTAGAATAACAACGCTTATTTCCTTATTCCTGGTCCTTATATATCTAATCAATTAATTATTACGTAATGTAACAAGAATTAACATAAACCTTAAAACCATTTAAACATCAAATTCAACTTAAAACTAATCATCAACTTCCTACCAATATAGAAAAAGAAAATACATAATTATAGATTTAATTATTTTATAAAATGTATATAAAATGATTTAAATGATAATGTTACAGCACCCCAACACCTAGACTTATCAATAATTCAATTAGGTACTATAGGTATATCAAGAATCGACAAATAAAATTAATATAAAAATTCCCCGGCTACTCTGAAAACCAAATTTAATTAATGAAACACCATAAAACCAAATTTTATTACTTAAACGAATAATTATTATAACAGGATCTTCAGTTATCCCAAGCACATATCGTACACCCATTTACACATACCAAAACCGATGGATAGGATATGATTATTAGTTGGGACAGTTTCAACCCGTTTGCAGTCTCCTAAGCGATTAATACGAGTAGATAATAAATTCTTAGTACAATAAATGATAAATGATAAACAGGTTAGCACAAGATAGCACATTTTAACTACAAGACTAGATGCTCGTTCCTCTGAATGCCAATGCCAGTACTCAGGATTTTTTAAATCTAAATCAGGACATATCATCAGTGTACCATATCAGTAAAATTGACGTTTGTATGTTTCTTAAAAATTATATCAGTGTACCATATAAGTAATATTGACGTTTGTATGTGAAAACTGCAACCTAAACTTCAATAAATCCATTTATTTAATTAATTAAGATCAATACATTTAGCATCACGATTTGCCTTGACATAATTCCACGTTGTTCACATTCGTTTAATCAAAATTTGGCATGCATAAATAAATACGTCATTATGTGTTGCAAACCAAATCTCAACTCAACTCAAAATTAATATTTCCAAATTAATATTTATTTATATAATTTAGTTAATTTATAAACTTATAATATTAATAAAAATTATTTAAATATAATTTAATGTAGTTTATAATACCCTGTAAAAAAAAAAATCATACCTAAATATACTATTTTATATATATTATATATGGCGGTTTCCGATACGACTCAAATTTACTCTACTATACAAAGTATCAGAATCCTATTTGAGTCGAATCCACTAAAATTTTGTTTCGTTTGTATAGATCATGTTTTATCAAGAACATAATGGTTGTCTCATGAATACAAAAAATACACGTATAGAAAACCACGCCAAAATAAAATAACATAATCTTATATACTAAACCTCTAACACACATTAAAGGTAAAAATTTTCTGCCATCTACCATGTGCTTAGCAGGAGACATATCATGTTTCATTATAATATAATAAACTATAATATACACATACAAATAAAACCCCTACAGCGAACATACAAACAATCCTGTTCCATGTATCAAGATACAGGAAAATATTTGTGACGACTATAACAAAACCAACAAAAATGTCCCTCTGTTTTTGTTCTTGTTTAAATATTATATGACAAAAACCAATAATAAATAGTATATTTTCTTGATAAGATTTGTGTAAAGAGCGAACGAGACGGCTTGTATAAACATTTTGTTGGCCCTGCTATGAATCAAACTTCTAGAATATATTTGTATCGATTGTACATAAAATACAACACAACAACACATTCAAATAGCGTAAAAATAAATGCAGATATGACATAACTATGACATATATCAAATTAAGTTAAAACAAATTTAGTACGATCCAATTATTAGAATTTAGTAATTAAATTTCCTTGTACAACCGCACAAAAATAAAATCATGCACTTAATCAAGAATTCAAGAATTTGATTACTTTATCTGTAGATAAATATAAATATATCCATAAAACTTTAACTCCGTTTACGGACATATTACCCTGCCAAATCAAGCATGCAAAGTAAGTTAAATAATAAATCAATTAAAGGAACATAAAACATTATTTTCTTAAAAATTGATCGGTGTGCCATATAAGTAATCTTGACGTTTGTGTGTGAAAACTGCAACCTAAACATCATTAAGTTAATAATTAAATTCAAAACATTTAGCCTTTCGAAATGTTTTTACATAATTCCACGTTGTTCACATTCGTTTAAGCGAAATTTTGCACACATAAATGAATACGTCATTATGTGTTGAAAACCATATCTCAACTCAACTCAAATCAACATTTCCAAATTAGCATTTTATTTATATAGTTTAGGTAATTTATAATTTTATAATATTAATTAAATTAATTTAAATCAATTTGATGCAGTTTGTAATACCCTGTAAAAAAATGTATCATACCTAAATAAACTATTTTATATGGATTGTATAAGGCGGTTTCCAATTCGACTCAAACTTTTCAATTAGTCGAATACACTAACATTTCATTATGCTTGTATAGTTCATGTTTTACCAAAAACACCATAGTTGTTTCATGAATACAAAAAACACAAAGATACACAACAATACCAGCATACAAATAACATAATCTTATATACTAAACCACCTGTTCAACACCTAGAGAAACACAACTTAGTCTAAGAAAATTTCCATACATTTATTTATCAAATTATTTTACACTTTTTCATTTTTCTTATATTGTAGAATCCAAGATGCGATACTGTGATGATTTATACTGATCCATAACGTAATTACCTGAAAAGAAAGTTCATTAGTAAACAAAATTCAATTACATATATTATGTAAATAAACTTATCGCAAAATTCCCGAATTATTACCCGGCTGTATATATCATCCGGTTGACCATCAACAGCTCCACATATGCAGTTAATTAATATAAAAGGAAATTATGTATATATAAGAATTAATTCTATTTAATTATTGTAAAATTTGTTACTTACCTAGAATCTGTATATTATTGTTTATTGACATTGTATTTGTTGTAAACGTCAAAACTGTAGAACACTTACATATATAACAGATTATAACACTTCGCCATTTTTATATTTGCTGAATTGTAAAACGTAGATAACTTCATATTATAGCAAGTAATTGTAGATGTCGCATGTGGCGTAAATTGTTAATAAAAATAAGATTGTCAAATAAAATCACTCTCTTCCATTCGACATCTACAGCGAGCAACACGTAAAAAATAATAATTAAAATTTATATAATTCAAAATTATAATTGTTAAAAATAAAATAAAATAAACTTGTATAACAAAAATAGTAATAAAATAAAATTTATAAACAACTATAATTAATAAAAACCAAATTCCTACAAATTATTGTTGTCAAGTTTATACATGGTCCTTCGAGCCGGATTTCTACACGACAGTGAGGATATTTTTTGAACCGTCGCAACGTGGAATTGTTAACCAAGAAAACGACAGGCGTACAAATATCAGATAAGTATCTGTTTAATACCATATAATTGTTAATAGTGGAACCGTCGAAACGTGGTAAAACCAACCGAACGTGAATCTTATTACCAATATCAGAAAAGGGTCTGATTAATCAATTTTTTTTTGTTTCAATTTGTGCGTGATTTCATAAAAAAAAGGTGCTAATTAACCTAGAAATTTCACAAATATTGAATTAATTGGATGAACCGTATCATTTTTACCAATTACAAATGATTGAATTTAATTAATTCATAACAAGATTATCAAGTATTTAATTAGACATTTTTTAAATATCAAATTGGTGGGATAAATACCTAACACAATAACTAGTGTTGTAATCAAAATTTTACCACGCGGTAAAATCAAGCCACCATTTTGATCTTAACCTAAAAATTGATAATCTACAATCGGTTTTACCACATTACCAATTAAATAAATCAATTAAACAATTATTATTTTGAATTGTTTTGAATTTGGTTATCGTGCTAGTAAGTTAATAACGTGATTGTGAAATGGCTGATCTCGAAAGTTTGCAAAAACAGAGAAATAATATTAAACGAAGTTTTGGTCGGTTGGAAAAATTTGTGAGAGAGTTAAAACCAGGAGATGTAATCATTGATGAACTGCAAGTTAAGCTACAACGTATCGAAGACATGTTTCGAGAAGTAAGAGAGATTGAAAATGAAATATACAGTATCGACAGAACCGATGAACCACAATTAGAACATTTTGAAGAACTATATTATTACATCGCAGCTCATCTCAAAAAAGCTATCCGTGAAATTACGATGTCAATCGACCCAAATATAAGTGTTGCAGTGAATGATTCGATCAATAATACCCGTGACATTCATACTGATGTTAAATTACCAAAAATTAACATTAAACCGTTTAATGGAGAGTACACTGAATGGCAGACATTTTATGAGATGTTTGTGTCTTCAATCCATAATAGTATCCTACAACCAATCCAGAAATTTCAATATTTGATGAGTTTATTGAAAGAAAAACCGGCCCGGTTATTAAAGCATATACCGATAACAGAGGCGAATTACCTGTTAGCCCTAAACAAATTAAAAGCTCGCTACGATAGGAAGAAATATACGGTGGAACATTTTATCCAGACGTTCATGAACCAACCAAGCATTAGTCAAGTAAATGCCGAAAGTATTCATCAGCTGCATGACGTGTCCGACGAAATCCTGAGAGGATTGAAGGGATTGGGCGAAGAAGCCGAATCAAGGGATCCATGGCTCTTATATATTTTAATCGGCAAAATAGATGCGGAAAGTCGTAGTTTATGGGCACAAAAGATTGTAGACGACGATTACCCAACCGTAAATAAGTTTTTTGATTTTTTGCAAGATCGGGCTGATGCATTGGAGACTTTCTCATCGGAAGGAGCAGTAAATCAAGTTATTAAAACACGTAAGACCAACACGTTCGTAACCAATTTTACCTGCTCCATTTGTCACACAAACCAGCATCAGTTATATCAATGTACCAAATTTCAAAACATGAGTGTTGAAAGCAGGCGAGAGTTAATGAAAAATGAACGAAGGTGTTTTAATTGTTTAGCTGATAATCATTTAGTGTATCAGTGTAAATCGAAGAAAAGTTACCGTTTTTGCCGTGGAAGACATAATTCCCTATTACATATTGATAATCAAACATTTAATCATTCACAGAAGCAAGTCAATACCAATTTAACAACCGCTGAGAGGGCCTCACGAGTTTCAAACAATTCCGAAACTGTTCAACAAACATCCTCAGTGACACTAGGAAACCAAAGGAATGAGGAAACTAAACCAATAACTAGTAAAGCAAAAGATGTGACAGGGAAAACGTGTATGCAGCAATCCTTAGAATCAACCGGTACGTTACTACCAACTGCCCTGGTAAATGTATGTGATTCAATCGGACAATGGCAACCATGTAGAGCATTACTGGACTCAGGTTCAGAGTCTTCATTTATATCAGAGGAATGCATTAACCGTTTGGGACTTACAAGAGAACATGCAAGGTTGGAAATTTTCGGCTTAAACCAATTAAAGGCCGGATACACCAAGGGTATAACATCAGTGGTAATAAAGCCACATTTCAATTCAGAATTCCAGTTATTGGTTAAGGCATATATTACACCTGCAATAACCCATGTAGTAACACCAGTATCAACGAACATTTGTTTTATGCAGCAACTAAAAGGCAAACATTTGGCTGATCCCAGCCAGTCCTCCCATAAACGGATAGATTTATTAATTGGAGTTGAACACTTTTTCTCATTAATGCTTAGTGGACAAATAAAGACCAAAGATGGTTCGGTGATAGCCCAGAAGACCAAATTGGGTTGGATATTAGCCGGACATTACCTACCTGAAAACGAAAAAAGGACTTCATCATTATGTACCGAACTGAGCGAAGTAAACCAATCATTACAAAATTTTTGGGCAGCCGAAAGTTTACCTCACTATGAAAGCGCCGAATTAGAACCAAATGAAGAGTACTGCGAAAAATTGTTTTGTCAAAATACTACAAGGAACCAAGATGGTCATTACACAGTAAAATTACCATTTACCGACACAGCCAAATCACTTGGTGAGTCATATGCTACCGCTAAAACCAGATTGTTATCAATGGAAAGAAAGTTCAACCGTGATAGCAACTTTCATCAGTTATACCGAGAATTTATGTCGGAATACGAGAAATTGGGTCATATGACCAAAATAGATACCAATAAAACCGAATTTTCTGTTTTTCTACCTCACCATGGAGTTTATAAGGAGTCCAGTTCCACCACAAGGCTTCGAGTCGTGTTCGATGCATCCTCAAAAACGAGCACCGGAAAATCTCTAAACAGCATTTTAGCAGTAGGACCAACAATTCAAAGATCTTTATATTTTATATTATTGCAGTTTAGATGTCATTCCGTGGTTTTCGTAGCTGATATCGAAAAGATGTACCGACAGGTGTGGGTAGATCCAGAAGATAGAAAATTTCAACGAATTTTATGGCGAGAGCATCCGAATCAACCGATTTCGGTGTTTGAATTGAACACCATAACATATGGGATGTCACCATCATCATATTTAGCAACCAGGGTGCTTAAATTAATAGCTGATGATAATGAGTCCAATTATCCTGAAGCAGCCAATATAATTCGTAATAATATATATATGGACGATCTGATGAGTGGTGCTAATTCAGTCACCGAAGCAATCCATCTTAAACGAGAGATAAGTCAATTATTCCAAAATTCGGGTCTAAAGTTAAGAAAATGGTTGTCCAATTATCTAGAAGTATTGGATAATTCAAAGCCGGAAGACCAAGGGATTCAACAAAAGGAGTTTGATAGACACTCTGATACAACCAAGGTATTAGGGCTGTTATGGTCACCTAGTGAAGATGCACTAACCTATTCAGTACATCTTGATCCACAACCAAGTACAACCAAGAGAAAATTATTATCAGAATCCAGTCGTCTGTTTGACCCTTTGGGCCTCTTGTCTCCGTTTACTATTAAAATAAAAATAGTTTACCAAAGCCTCTGGCCTTTGAATCTTGGTTGGGATGATAAAATACCACTCAAAACATTAAACGAATGGTTGATCATTCGAAACGAAATACCGGAATTAACCACAATAAAAGCACCAAGATGGATGCAGATTAATAATAAGTCAAATATGAGTTTACATGGTTTTTGTGACGCCAGTGAGAATGCGTATGCCGCCGCAATCTACATATGTGATAGCACAAACCAAAGCAGCAGATTATTAACAGCCAAAACAAAGGTAGCTCCACTCGAAAACATTTCAACAGCAAGATTGGAATTAAATGGTGCTTTGATTCTAACGAGATTAATTAAATATGTTCGAGAAATTTATCATATCGAAGATGAGGAAGTTTTCGCCTGAACAGATTCTAAAGTCGTTTTAGATTGGTTGTCTCATATACCGAAAAAGTGGAAAGTGTTTGTAGCAAACCGCACGAGTGAAATTCGAGAAAGTCTGCCAAGAGAACGTTGGCACTATGTACCTACTACCCAAAATCCAGCTGATTGTGCCACAAGAGGTTTAACACCAACACAGCTCAAAAATCATTCGTTATGGTGGAATGGTCCTACGTTTATTGTTCAAGAAAAGTCGTATTGGCCAGTAATGGGAAATGTCGATCCAATGAATCAAACAGAAGTGCGGATCAAAATAACAAATATGAATTTACGCATATCTGAGAGTCAATCAATCATTTACCAAACGTATGAGCACAACGCTAATTATAGACGGTTTTTGGTAATTTTAACATATATTTACCGTTGGTATTTAAATTACAAAGAACCAATTAAAAAAACTGGAAGTCTCAAACGTGAAGAAATCAACAGTACCAGTAATCGTGTGTATCGAGAGATCCAGAATCGGCACTTCATAGATGAAATAAAAGCCATGCAGAACAGCAAGCAAATACCCAGCAGTAGCAAATTGAAGGCACTGGATCCGTTCTTAGACAGTAACGACATCATACGAGTAGGTGGGCGCATTCAAAGGGCACCCTTACCATTCAACCAAAAACATCCGGTAATGTTACCTGGAGATGATCAAATAGTCAAGGGCATTATTACATACTACCACGTAAAACATTTACACTGCGGGCCATCTTATTTGTACACCACCTTAAAAAAGGAGTTCTGGATTTTAAAGGTTAAGAGCGTAATACGAGAAATAATAAATAATTGCGTCAATTGTACCAAGCAGAAGCGAAAATGGTTAAATCAAAAAATGGGAATGCTGCCGAAGGAACGAGTCGAACTAGTAAAACCATTCTTGAAAGTTGGAATTGATTTCGCTGGACCAATAAAAACTTATTCGCTTCGAGGTCGAGGTCAAAAATCAAATAAATGTTATATTTGCGTGTTTGTGTGCATGTGTACAAAAGCAATCCATATAGAAGTTGTTTCAAATCTATCAACAGAGGCGTTTTTGGCTGCTTTCAACAGGTTTATTGCCAGAAGGGGATTGTGTACCGATGTGTTTACAGATAACGCGACGAATTTTCATGGAGCTCAAAGAAAACTAACCGATTTCAATCAAATGTTGAAGGATAATAGCAATTTAATAGCAACCAGGCTGTTAAGAGAACACGAAGTCAACTGGCATTTTATCCCGCCATACTCCCCACACTTTGGTGGATTGTGGGAAGCCTGCATAAAATCAATAAAAACCCAACTAGAAAGAGTTATTGGAAACCAAATATTAACCACCGAGGAATTAGAGACGCTTCTAATACAAATAGAAGGAATGCTGAACCACCGACCGCTCTACAGAGCTAGTCCAGATGATGATGACGTTCTCACTCCAGCACATTACTTAGTGGGTCAACAGCTACTACCATTTGTCCAGCCAGATATTGCAGAGGGATACAACCGCTTAAACCATTGGCAAATCGTACAAAAAATGGTGCAATTAGTGTGGAAACGGTGGTACAAGGAGTACGTCAATACGTTACAACAGCGTACCAAATGGAAATTCAAAAGTAAAAATTTGATGATTGGAGACGTCGTTATTATCAAAGAAGATAATCCGCTACTCAACCAATGGAAGATGGGCAAGATTACAAAAATACACCCAGGGGATGATGAACTCGTCAGAAAGGTAACCATAAAAACAATTGACGGCGAAATAGATCGAGCAGTAACAAAATTGTGCGTCTTACCCGTACCAAATCGATGAAATCTATGATATTCATGGGCAGCGGTATGTTCAACACCTAGAGAAACACAACTTAGTCTAAGAAAATTTCCATACATTTATTTATCAAATTATTTTACACTTTTTCATTTTTCTTATATTGTAGAATCCAAGATGCGATACTGTGATGATTTATACTGATCCATAACGTAATTACCTGAAAAGAAAGTTCATTAGTAAACAAAATTCAATTACATATATTATGTAAATAAACTTATCGCAAAATTCCCGAATTATTACCCGGCTGTATATATCATCCGGTTGACCATCAACAGCTCCACATATGCAGTTAATTAATATAAAAGGAAATTATGTATATATAAGAATTAATTCTATTTAATTATTGTAAAATTTGTTACTTACCTAGAATCTGTATATTATTGTTTATTGACATTGTATTTGTTGTAAACGTCAAAACTGTAGAACACTTACATATATAACAGATTATAACACTTCGCCATTTTTATATTTGCTGAATTGTAAAACGTAGATAACTTCATATTATAGCAAGTAATTGTAGATGTCGCATGTGGCGTAAATTGTTAATAAAAATAAGATTGTCAAATAAAATCACTCTCTTCCATTCGACATCTACAGCGAGCAACACGTAAAAAATAATAATTAAAATTTATATAATTCAAAATTATAATTGTTAAAAATAAAATAAAATAAACTTGTATAACAAAAATAGTAATAAAATAAAATTTATAAACAACTATAATTAATAAAACCAAATTCCTACAAATTATTGTTGTCAAGTTTATACACCACCAATAAACATTGAAGGTAAATATTTTCTACCATCTTCCATGTGCGTAGCAGTAGACTTATCATGTTTTCATAATATTATAGATAATACCCTTATAGCTAACATACAAACAAACCTGATCTATGTATCAAGATACAGGAAAATTTTTGTGACGATTATACCAAGACCAACAAAAATGTGTCTTCGTTTTGTTGTTGTTTGTATATTATAGGACAAAAACCAATAATATATAGTACATTTCCTTGATAGGATCTGTGTAAAGAACGAACGAGACGGCTGTATAAACATTTCGTTGGCTCTGCTATGTATCATGTTTCAAGCATATATTTGTGTCGATTGTACATAAAATAAAACACAGGAACACATTCAAGTGTGCGTAAAAATGAAATCTAATATGAAATTAACTACGACGTATGTCTATTTAAGTTAAAATCTCTTTTAATACTATCCAATTATTAGACTTTAGTAATTAAAATTGAATTTGAATTTCATGTACAATAACACAAAAGTTAAAATCATGTACTTAAACAAGAAATCAATAATTTTGATTTCTTTATCTATTAATATAAAACATTGCCTGATAAATGCATCCCAGTGGATTGCATTTTCCATTCCACAATTACACTTTAATTATTATTTCACTAACACTTAAATTATTATTTCATTAAAAAAAACTATATCACTAATTATTATATCACTAATTCACTTTAATTATTATTTTTATTTTATAAATAAACCGCAAAAAAATAAAAATTAAATTAAATTTTTGAAGAGGATAGAAAAAACACGTCAGGCTCACCCCCATTTTTATATTTTCTTCCTGAAATAAATATTAATTAGTACTTATTTAATACAGTTTGTTTATATATCTGAATCTTGTATTACCTCTAATTATTATAAACAAGCGATTTTAAATTCAAAAATAAAAATAATTTAAAACCACCTCAAAAACCCATGAAACTGATTAGAATTATAACCAAAAATCCTTAAATAACTTATAAATTTTAATTATTAATTAACCGAATAATATAATTAAAATTTATACTATAACCACATAATACATATAACCATTCCAGCCCAACAACCCCAACACTATATAATAATCCTATAAAGTTGACACAGATTTTCATCCGAGCCGCAGTTAAATTTAAAAAAATGTAGACATTCTCTGATTTAAAATGGTGATGCATATAAATATTAACAACAATGATTCAGTCATGCATATATACATGTACACAAACATGATGCTCCACATACATACTATATAACATGACAAAACATAAAAACATTTTCAAGTTTTTCCATGTTCCGCATCATATTATACATATGTATGTATATCAAATCTACAAACAAGGCCAAGAAAACAAAAACATAAGAGACTAAAATGCCTACACAGTACACAGGCCGCATCATATTTATACACATCTACATAAAACCCAAATATACACCGCAAGCGAGTGTATTTACATTTTTATAGTCAAGCATACATACATGTTCACAAACATGATGCCCCACATACATATAACCTGACAAAACATAACAACATTTTTCATGTTTCTTCATGTACCGTACAAATAAGAACAAGAAAAACAAAAACACAAGAGAAAAAAAATGCCTACACAAACTATACCATACTTACACATATTTACACAAACACAAACACACCTACTCAAGAACAGATTGGGTATAGACAAAAACATCTATAATTCCAAGACGAACTATACGAAATTTTAAGGTACAAAGTGACGACTGGTCATAGTGTTAGTTGTGTACATCCATAGTAGCATAGTATTGATGAATTCATTCATTAATTCATTAGGAAATTCTTGCTTACCAATTCAATGAACGATACATGGGCTTGTGATATGAATTCACTTATTTACTTTCCTATATAATCCTCTCTTATATTGAACTTATTAATGAACAACGTGTGAATTTCATTTGGAATTTCTCTATTACCGAACCAATGAACTTATTAAGGAATATACCATATAAAGGAATTTCATGAGTTGTTAAACCAGTGAATTCATACATAACTTCAATAGTAATTTCATCAATGATCGAACCACTGACATAATAGGTGGTTTCATTATGAATTTTAACATTAAAAGTTTTTATTTTTACTGGGAAAGCAATAAAAATGCATTTATGTGTACATAAATAGATTTAATTTTTAAATTTCTAAGTTTATTTCATATTTCATTTATTAGTTCATATTGCATTTAAAATTTGTTGCATATTGAATTTGTTTATTTAAATTTTATCCTAATGATTTGGTAGGCGTTGGTAGATGGTGGAATCATATTATGTAACTCCCGTGCGATTTAAATGGAAAACTGTTACAACTTTTTGATCTCATTCTTTGTAAACATTCTAATAATTAGTATTCACGTAATGATGTAAGTGAATTTTTTTTTTTGTATTACCAAGCAATTTTGTCATTTTAGACATTTCTAAACGTCAATAAAAAACTAAAGAGCTAGTTCACGCTCAAGTCCGAAAATGTATGTATGTATATAAGAGTGCGAGAGTGCTTGTAGACAATATATAATCGATTTGTGGTAACTGAGGTACCAGACCACATTTACGGTGGTTTTGAGTGGTAATTGTTGTTCACTCAGTTTCTATATTTATGATAAATCTTTTCTTCCAAAAGTCAATCATGAATTCGTGCATCGAAGTAGTTAACTTGGAAGTCTCCCGAAGGAACGACCAATATTAAATGGTAAGAATCGCCCAGTAAATGACTGAACAAAAGTCTCAATCGGGTCCACTGTAACTTCAATTTGCCGGGTTTCCCACATAAGGGCTCCAAAGTGACATGATAACTCATCCAGAACCTTAAATTTATTAATTAAATTGTTTGATACTTGATAATCGGAAACTTACAGTTTACAAATACAGAAATTGTGTCTAGTTGGGATCACAATCATTTTTTTGTTTATTATTTTTTTCGACTTTTTCAATAAGTACTCTATGAATTTAATTGTGAATGTACTTTTATTTTGGAGTGTACATATTTCAAATCGATTTGTAATGCTATACATAATTTTATGATGTTGTTTTATGATGTTTTTATATTTAGTAAAAGACTGAAAGAAGATATTGATATTATGGTTCTTGGTGAAATTTGGGTGCAGAGTAAAAATATCAGTTCATTTCAACTTAAGGGTTTTCAAGGAATTTTCTAATGCCGTGATGATAGAGTAGGAGGGGTTTAATCGTTATAGCCAGTTTCCGGCCATTAGTAATAATAGTTCTACTAAGCTATGTGCCTTTTATAGACCAGCTAAGTTTGACATTGAAACATTTGTATGCTTTCTGGACAGTATTGATGTTAACCAGACTGACACAATTATTGTCGGAGATTTGAATATTCCTGTATAGATAAGAGCGTCGATATAGTCTCCTATTATAAAAACATATTAACGAGTTTCGGGGTGATTGTCACTAATATATTGGCCGCTAGGTCAATAGGTGGCAATATTCCAGATTATGTTGCATATAGTTTCATATACATTAGAACTGTTCATAATTCCGCCATTTTTTCATATATTAGTGATCATATATTTTTATTTTCCGACAAAAATTAGAACATCAGATTATTGACTTTGATGACGTTGATTTATATTTTGACGAATTTCTCACTAAAACAGAAAGCTACTATTAAGCTAATTATTGAGAAGTACAATCATTTAATCGAAAAATTTACTGTAGTTAAAAGTTTTGTTGCAAAATTGAAGAATAACTCAAAAAAAAACAAATTAGACACTAACATAGAAATTCGAAATCAACTTCACATTTTTAATAAGGAAATATCAACTGAGAAGTATTTTGCGATTAAACGATATTATGAAAATATCTGCAATGTGAGTCAGGAAAACTTATGGAAAAATATAAATCAGTTTTTCAACAGAAGTAGCTCCAACTTTAACATTGAGTCTATCGAAATTAATGGCGATAAATATAATAATACATCTGATATAGTAAACTTAACGATTATTTTGTTAATATAGGAGATTCACTTGGCCAGGCAATTGGGAGTGATAGAAACATTCAAAAATTCAATACATTGCGTTCGAATCCTGATTCAATTTTTTTGTCATCCACTACTCCCTTGGAAGTATACAACATCATTTGCCAGACCATATTCGTTATTTGGTTAGAATGTAACGCTTCCATTTTCTCTGAAATTCTCGCTAGATTTATAAATAAAAATTTTCAAACTAGTGAATTTCCAATAATCTAAAAATTGCCAAAGTTGGGCCTGTTTTTAAGAGTGGGGGTAAAACCGTTATTTCTAATTATAGATCCCATTTCTACTTTTTCGGTTTTTGATAAAATCATTGAAAAAATTAGAAACACGCGTCTTAGAGAGTTCTTAAATAAATCTGATTATTTTCTATGCTTATCAGTATGGATTTAGTGAAGGTGCAGGTATGGATGGCTCTTGTGGAGATGACAAACCTAATTTATAATGCTTTTGGTCGGAAGAAATGTGTACGTTGGAGCTTTATTTCTTAAATCCAAGAAAGAATTTGACACAATTGATCACAAATTATTTCTTAATAAATTACCATATATTGCTACGGATTTCGTGGCATTAATAAAATGCAAATTAATTTTCGTTACTTAGGAGTAACGTTTGAATATCGTTTGGCTTGGGATGAGCATGTTAAAAAAATTTATAATAAAATGGCTCCTTTGGTTGAACTTCTAAGAAGACTTTCTTATTATGTGCCTAAATATCTATTGAGATTAATGTATTTTGCATTTATCCATCCCCGAATACTCTACGGGGTAGAGTATTGTATACAGATGCGCTAGCTACAGTTCACGATTTCCAACGCTGAGTTTGTTGAAACTGAGTCCAATGGTATTCTGCCCTTTAGTGCGTTACATGATTAACAAATATCAATACATACATATACATATATGTACAAGACGTTGAATGTATCTTCTGTACTCCCTAATTTAGAATTTTGCCGATATAATCACCATTATCACACCAGATTTGCCAATAACATATCTTGAGGTCATATAACTAATGAATTTGGAATGAAACCCCATATCTAAATCGCTACATTAAAAAAAAATAACACTCATTTTATATTCGCTTAGAGCGTTTGCGTGGAATGACAATTTTTAAATTTCATCTGTCATCAATCTTTTAAATCGAAGTAATTATTTAAAGAAATGTCTTATAGTTGTTTGGTTAATCATAAAATACACGGAGAAATAGTAAAATGCCAATTTTATATTAAGGGTAGAAAAGAAATATAAAATATTAGGTTATGTTGCCTTTTTTTATTTTTTTATCTGTAATATCCTACATAGCCTTTACTGTTAAATTTTAAAATTAAACTTTAAGAATAGATACACTTTTTGAATATAATTTCCTTCTATCATTTTTTTACTTTAAATTATAAAGAATTTTTATTTAAATTCTTATAGGTTATACAATATTTTTTTAATTACGTCAAAAATTGCACGGCCTACTTTATTTTGACCAAATATGAAAGTGGCTTATTTGGTTTCGTTATTCATACAAGGTGGCAGTTAAATCAAAGCTCCAAGTGAATAGGAATTCCAAAACCAACACATTTGTCTGTCCAACCCAAACTATAGAAGACATACTCGTAGTAAACCAATACTAAGATAATCATTATAACTAGGATTCCCGAGAGAAATTTTATAACATGAACAAAATCCGCCAATACTAGCAGCGTTTCTTGACGTTTGATCTGATCCCGATCAAATCATATTTCATGAAACGACAAAAAACTGGAAAAACCTGATCCAAAATTTTGATCCAAAAACAAAAATTTGTTCAATTGTTGTGGTGGTTTTCAATGTAAACCCTGTTCTATAATGTATTGCTTGAATAAAGCATTATGAAATGAAAACTTGTTTATATCTAAATAGCTTACTCTATATGTATTACTATTCCTTTCTCGGTTTCACTTATATAAAATATAGAAAACAAATATGGCATTTTCGGAGAAAAAAAGGCATAAGGGATATTTTTTTCAAAATTAGATTTTAATGTCAAAATAATTACAAACCCTGGAGCTAGAAGGACAAAATTGTACCTTGAAAATTTACCGCTTTAATCCACTAAGTGGATTAGTTAAATTACCAACGAATTGTTTTGTATTGCCTTCAATTTGAATTTTAAAAATTCTAGGTAGGCAGATTTACAGATACATTTTCTTCAACAAGAATTCAGTTTAACATCGATTAATTCTCCTGCAGTGAACCACCAACCAGATCTAGGACAACTAATTAAACTTTTCTCACGTCTTATCGAACGAAACCCATTGTTTCATTTTTCAAATTGTGAATAATCAGAAGATAAGAAGTACCTAAGGGTTTGGGGATCACAAAAGTGGTATCTATCTAATCGATCACGGTCGGACTAAGTATAGTAAATTACCAAAGTTGTCAGATTCGGATACGTATAGTGGATTTAACGGTTAACTTTAGCTTCGTTTACACACAATTTTTCTTCAGGAAAATTACAATAAATTTACCTTAAATTCAATTTAAAACTTATAGAATACACTCACCTGAAAACAGTAGTAATAAATCGGATACTGCTAAACTAAATAAATAGTAATTGGTCGCAGTGTGCATTGATTTGTTTCGTGATATCACAATGCAAGTAATTACATTGCCCATAATGCCCGTTATAAAAATTATCGAATATATCACTGTTAACGGGATCACAATATATAATGGATCGCGCAATGGGTAGTCAAATTCATCGTCCAATTGATGGTTTATGCTTGTAGCCGTTCCATTCATTGTACATGAATCAAATATTTTTGAATAGCAGTGTGAATGTTTTTAATTTCATTTTTTATTAATTTCTTTATTCGCAGAGCTGATGAAAATTTTTCCCTGATTTCGTTGTTTTAATTAAATCTGAAATTAAACAAAGTAAAAAGTTACATACAATTTTTTCTTCTCAGTAATTTTATTTTATACATATCTTTTAATCTTAAAGTAAAATTAATTAACTCGGAGTAAACAAGAAGTATTAAATTTCCTTTAAAACAAACAAAATTGAATAAAGCATACTTTCAAAGTCTAATGAAATTCAAAAACTCAAGTTTTTGATGTTATTGTAGATTCTGAGGTTTGTTTATTTGTTTCTAACTTTGCAATTTTTTCTGGGGCTCAAGACACTCCCAATTCTTTCGTTGATCGCTTTTAACGCTCTACCTTACGCTGTTTTGTGAGTAGACTATTATATTGCTTCATGTCAGCCTATAGTAAATTCAAGAGTTTGATTTCAGTAAAAGACTATACACAAAATAATTCAACATATATCTAAACAAATATAACTTCCTCCGTTTTTTGTTTAACATTTTTTCGAGCTAATTGGAATTCAGTTATTAACAACTGTAAATTATACATTGTTGAAGGTTTCTATCTCGCCGAGATTATATTGATATTAAATAAAAGCATTGTCGCAAAAGTTGCATTTTATTATTAATACAAAAAACTTTTAAGCCCAAGTAGTATTCAAAATGAGATTGGGTTTATAGTTAAGCAGAATATTATTTAATAATGTTAATCATTGTTAAGTAATAATAATTTATCAATTAAACTAACCACACTCTAGTTTTTGTACGCAGTTTGACAGATAAGTTAATATTGACTACCTTTGGCACGTACGGATTGTAGCAACACAGCGTCACTTTAACTTTCTAACAGTGAACAGGGGTCAGGCTAACCCCAGGCGAATTTCTGGTTGAATTAAAAACTGTTGAGCCAAGTTTAAAACCAAATTCGAATCAAAAACGGTTGTTTTTAGGATATTTATTGTGGCTTGAAATGTTTAGTCCTAAAACAGTTAACTGGGGTCAGGATGAAAACCAGTAAAAATTGCGTTATTTCAAGATACTTAAGGAAAGCTATATGGACTTATGCCGCAAGCCTCCCAAAATAAAATTCTAAACATTTGTTGGCACCATTGGTAAATGTTATTGCTCATGAGACGAACCGAAAGGTCTTTGAGTACTACAGCACACATGAAATGAAATCCACACATTGGTACGACACGCACTCGATCGAAATCTATTGTTATATTGGTTGTTTGATTTACGACGGTCGTCATAAAAATTGAGGTCAAATTCGTAGCAAGGAGGTATCAAACATGTTTAAGGTTTTTCTAAATATATTGGGGGGATGACTTTCATCCTCCCAATATATTTCATGGAAAATTAAAAAATGTAATATATAAACATTTTAATGGAAACCTGAAAAATGTGGTATCCAAAATTTTTGGTTTATTAACCATGGCCAATTTCTTCACAAGTTGCAAATTGACGGAGCAGCTACCACAAAGAAGAAAAACCACAGTAATTTTTTTCATAACTCATTAAAAACAGTAAATCATCATAAAAAAAGATAAGATCAGATGAGTCTTCGTTGTTTTACTTTAATGGTGGCACTTTTAAGTTATGTATCAAAGGAAGGCAAGTCTACACTTTGGAATAATTGGCGAAACCTTGAGTTATGAAGAAACGCTTTAGAAACCACAATACGAGTATACTAGATTGGAAGTAATTTTCTAACAAAGCCAAACGTCAAGTACCGAGGAAGCGCTTGAACAAAAGCCACGTGCAAATTTCAATCCTAATTATTCCTAAACTTTTACCCGGAAGAAGCTGACGATAAACCAGCAGTTTTTGTCATTATTGCAAGAACTAAACATGTTCCAACCATGGAAAACTCTTTTATAAAACAAGCGATATGACAGAGCTGCTTGATCAAGATGAAAGATAGACAGACGATGCTTTACCAAAATTTCATTTCTGAGATATATTGAAATGAGTTGTGTCCCCAAAATAAATTGTTTGCTGTTACAAAATAGTAGCAGGAAAGTATTGGGTATAGAAATGTATTTCCGACCTTTTTAGTGAAATAAAAGAATTTTTTTTGGGCAGACAATGAGATAATGGTTTATTCAAAGTATGCTCCAATGGAAGCTACAACCTTCGCCCATCGTTCAAGCAATAAGCACATTTTCCGCAGATAGAACTCTAGATATTTGGAAGCATTCCAATCAACGACTCATTTTTTGATGTCTTCATAAAAATGAAAGTGCTGCTCAGCCAGAGCTGATTGTCACAGAATTTCAAAGTTCTGCACTTCCAAGTAGTTCTTGACAGGGGTCGCAATATCTGGCCTAGCGTTTTCATGTGGCAAAATAATCTTATCGTGCGTGTTGACCCATTCCGGTAAAGCTTGCTTTAATCACATACTACAAATATCTTCGATAAACTTGTCCAGTAATAGTTGCACCCTGTTTCAGCAGCTCATTATAGATTACTTCTTTTTGATCTCACCAAATGTACAGTATTTGGTTTTGGTGCCGACGGCCCTGGTTTGCGCTTGGATTGCCATAATGAATCCTCTTTTCATCTCCAGTGATGATTCCATGCAAAAGCCCCTTCATCTGTTTTCGTTGAAGCATCAATTCGCACATGGTTCTACGACGTTCGATGTACCATTCTTTAAATTCGTGTAACAGCCCATTTCCTAGCTTCTGAACCAACGCCATTGTATGTATATGTTGCGAAACACATGGTTGGGTAGCACTCAACCGTTCTGCCAATTGTTTTTCAGTTTGATATGAATCTTCGTCCAGTAATGTTTCCAATTCCGCATCTTATAATTTTTTTGGTCCGCCTTTACATTTTTTGTCTCTTACTTCTTATAAATCTGTTCTTATATCCACCCGAACAAAACAATTTAATATGTTAGCACTTGCTGCCTTCTTGTAAAAAAATTAACACACGATTATAAACAGCGGGCACACAATTTTTAAATCCTATGTGACCGAATTTATTAATTTAATTTTTCACGGAATTCACAAAAGCTATGGGTACTAATTTCCACCACCATAATTATTATTATTATTAGGTTAATTATCGCGAATGATGTTAGATATATAGAAATTATTTATAAAAATTATTTATTTGTTTAAGATTCGCTTATTAGAAATTTTTATATTTGACGACGATGCGTCTTGTGTAAAAAAAACAAGAGTGTTTATTATTGGGTGTTCCAATTGGTATGTGTGTCTGTCTTTTTTAAGATCCTGGACCAAAAATATAGACACAATATATTTTCTTGACGAGTGACGTACTGAAGTAAAATGTAGCAAAATATGTATTTGCTAAATGCGTTAGTTATGTATATCGACAAATGGTGCTGGTGAGGAACTTTGGTTATTGTACTAAATGTAAGCAAGATATTTATTTAATACAAAGTACTGAATTCTATTAATATACATATATATGTATGTGGAATACCTATATTTATTTGGTGAGTTCAGATTCAAACCACAGAATATTATTAGTGAGTCAAATATTTCTGTGTCACTACTAAGTCGGAAAGAGATATTCACATACAATTATATTTACAGCCGCAAGAGATTAACTTACGAACAATAGTAGTGAGAAACGAAATGAATGAGTGAATCGCTAGTAGCCTTCAAAAAATGCATTGCCCGATTAAATGAAATGCAAGCTATGATACTAATGACCTCTAAGTAAAAAGGTCGGAAATTCGTTTATACTGACAATCACTGCGTTCCATTGGAAATAATTTGCTACTGCCAAGTACTTGTGAGTAGATGTTCAATGGAACGCAAATTTTTGTAACAGTAAAAAACATAACCTCAATTTAAATGAAACTGCTAGATTTTAATAGAAAATTCGTTGTTCTGTTAATAATAATTAATAATAATAAGTAATAAAACATTAAACAGCAAAATAATTAAAATATTTTTACAATTTAACAATAGTGCGTCGTATCACAAACATAAACAAAAATTATTTTGTTTTTAACCCTAGTCGAACCAACATATTTTATTATGTCAGTAAATTCAAATTCTAATCAAATAATTTACGGAAATTTTTGCAGAGAATGAGTAGATGTCAAGTACGTTGTATGGAAATGTTTCAACATAAAATACATACAAGTTTATAACTAAATTAACATTATTTTGAAAATCTATGCATTTATAAAACGAGCCAAAAATGCATACCTTGGTTAGATTAGGGTTAAAAAATGACGTTTCACACAACCAAAATTGGTATCGAGCCATCTATTAGAATTTTTTAAACTAAAATCCATCTGTCGTTAATTATATTCGTAACTACTTCAAACAACTACTGACTTGAGCATGAGTAGTTGCGAGTAGATACAAGTACTTGTGAGTAGTTTGCTAACGCCATACAACGCATATAAACAAAAATACAAAAAGGAAAAATTATTTTTTTCTATTAATTATTTCCCATACAAAATACAAGAAAAGTATTGGGGTTCACCAACAAGTTTGAGCAAACAATCCACCTACAGAATGTTAAAGACGAATATGTATTTCTTTGCTTTTTAATTTGAAAATTTTAAATTTCATTTTTGTACTCATATTTTACTACATTAAATTGTGCGCATTTTACCCTTCAGTCGCCGGAAAAATTTAGCCAAAATTATGCTATATCGGTCATTTAGTAACTAAACAGAATTGTTATTTTTATTGTGATTAAATAATTCAACTTCAAATGCCTGCATGTTCGTAAATTTTCAGCAGGAGTGCGATTATGTAAGCATTACGAGTTTCCCGAAATTGCGACAAAACGCTTAAAAAGAATCTTTTTTCTTTTCTTTAACAGGAATCTTTTTAATCATTACGAGTTGTCTATAGTACTTAAAAAGGTGTACCAGTAAAACAATAACAACAAGTCGCAGTTACGAGAACTGGTAAAGTTTTACATAATCGCGTTTTGTCGCAATTCCGAGAAACTCGTAATGCTAACACAATCCCACCCCATATATCTTATAAATTATGTTTAATTATCTTACATATTTTCCCCAAGAGTGCCTTAAAAACTTTCTCGTTTCCGATTGTAGGAATATGTATACATATAATAAAATTTACTACTGCATTCTGTTTTCTTTACAAATCTTTAACTTACGTAACAGAACGTAAAGAGACCAAATAATTCTAATATACAAAAAAACGTGTGTCTCTGAGAACAATAGAAATCTTTTATTTACAAACATAAAACATTCTCAATTTAGTATATACCAATAAAATGAATATACAATATTTAACACAGAAATAAATCGTTGACATTTTCGAAAAAAATCTTGTTCCATATATTACGTATTTAATGGCCTAATCATTTAAAAAAATAACTTACTTATTGTCTTCTTATTTCCAGTCTATCTAAACCAGACTATAATTTTGAAACTTCTTTCCTGTTTGAGAAGTTCGAGTAAAATAACATATATAATGAGTTTCATTGAATAATTTTCTAGTATTTACAAAATTGTTTTCAATTGATTTGATGGCATTCCCAATATTTTCGATTTGGTAAATCAGAAAAATAAAGAGGCCAATCACTCATAATATATCTACTTACAAAAGCAGAAATATCATCTCCCCCACCGGCGTACGCGTCCCCCACGTAGCCCAAGATTTATACCAATGTATTACTCTTCAAAAATGTGAACCTTCCTTGAGTTCCTGTGTAATCAATTGATTACAGACAGACAATTTTAAATTCTTAAATGAAATTATTTTCTGAAAGAATTTGCCAAAATAAACAAATTGGTTAATAGTACATTGATTAAAAATTTGCATGACGGCACGCCAAAATTGGTATATTATACTTACAACTACTAACATAATAAATCATCATATTTTCTATGATTTGTTTATAAAATGAAAACATATTTAGAAGTGTCATTTTGGATAGTGAGGTAATAAAATATTAATTTATAGCAAATGTACACTTGCATAACAATTATATCGGTAGTTTTTACTTCGGGACTTTTAGTTTTACATTGGGTTGGGGATATGTAAGTACGTATTGGCTAATATTATCAACGACCTTTTGCCTTTTTTCGGGAAGTTTCATAATTCCATCGGTCCAGAACTCTGTGGTTTATCGAGGATAGACTTGGCCAAGTGATTTTTAGAGTCCTTTTTAGAAACCGAAGTGAAGATCTTGGCAAATAACAAAAAAATGTAGTAGTGTGAGTAAACTAAGTAGTATACATTTAGGGGATTTTTGTATCGTCGTACAAACGATGGAAGTGACTAAATTTATTCAACAAATATCAAAAATCCCAAACTCATGATTTTTCTCGAATGCCGTTGAAAGCACTTGATTGATTGATTGATTTTTACAAAGTAAAAGGATCCTATTTGAGTCGAATCCACTAAAATTTTCGTTGTGTTTGAATAGTTCATATTTTATCAAGAACCCTATGATTGTCTCATGAATACAAAAAAACAAAGAGAGAGAACCACGCCAAAATAAAAATAACAGAATCTTATATACTAAAGCACCAACACACATTGAAGGTAAACATTTTCTACCATCTACCATGTGCATAGCAGGAGACATATCATGTTTCATTATAATATAATATACTACAATATACACACACAAATAATACCCATTACAGTAAACATACAAACATTCCTGTTCAATGTGTCAGGATACAGGAAAATATTTGTGACGACTATATCAAAACCAACAAAAATGTCCCTCTGTTTTTGTTGTTATTTAAATATTATTTGACAAAAACTAGTGATAAATAGTACATTTTCTTGATAAGATTTGTGTAAAGAGCGAACGAGACGGCTTGTATAAACATTTTGTCGGATTTGCTATGAATCAAGCTTCAAGAATATATTTGTGTCGATTGTACATAAAATAAAACACAAGAACACATTCAAGTATGCGTAAAAATAAATGCAGATATGAAATTAACTACGACATATATCAAATTAATTTAAAACAATTTTAATTAAATTAATTTTATAATATTAAAAGGCGGTTTCCAATTCGACTCAAACTTATTCGATTATACGAAGTATAAGAATCCTATTTGAGTCGAATTCACTAAAATTTCATTGTGTTTGTATAGTTCATGTTTTATCAAGAACACCATAGTTGTTTCATGAATACAAAAACACAAAGAGAGCAAACAACACCAACATATAAATAGCAGGATCTTATATACTAAACCACCAACAGACATTGAAGGTAAATATTTTCTACCATCTTCCATGTGCGTAGCAGGAGACATATCATGTTTTCATTATATTACATATAGATAATACCCTTATAGCGAACATACAAACATTCCTGATCTATGTATTAAGATACAGTAAAATATTAGTGACGACTATACCAAAACCAACAAAAATGTCTCACTGTTTTTGTTGTTGTTTAAATATTATATGACAAAAACCAATAATATGTGTATCGTACATTTCCTTGATAGGATCTGCATAAAGAGCGAACGAGACGGCCTGTATAAACATTTTGATGGTTTTGCTATGTATCATGTTTCAAGCATAGATTTGTGTCGATTGTACATAAAATAAAACACATTCAAGTATGGGTAGAAATAAAATCAAATATGAAATTAACTACGACGTATGTCTATTTAAGTTAAAATCTATTTTAATACTATCAAACTATTAGATTTTAGTAATTGAAATTGAATTCCATGTACAATCACACAAAAGATAAAATCATGCACTTAATCAAGAAATCAATAATTTTGATTTCTTTATCTACAAATATAAAACCTTGCCTGATAAATGCATCCCGGTGGATTGCATTTTCCATTCCAAATTTACACTTTAATTATTATTTCACTACAAAAACTATAACACTAATTATTATTTCACTAAATTTCAAGTTAATTATTATTTTACAACTCATAAATAAAACAAAATAATAAAATAAAATTAAAATTTTGAAGAGGATAGAAAAGACACGTCTATCATCTTTACAGAAGATTTGCTCACCAATGCCCGTTGAAAGCACTTGATGAAAAAATTATCAAATGGCCGTATAAATAACATAATATTTGCATCAAATGTTGTATGATTTTCTGCCGATGAAATTTGTTGAACTAAAATGAAAAGTCCCAAGGTCAAATGATTTTTCTCGAATGCTCGAATTATGAAACTGATGCAAAAATTATCAAATGGCCGGTCCCTGGGGTCGGCGATATAAATAACAAACAATATTTTTATCAAATGTTGTGCGATTTTCCGCCGACGAAATTTGTTCAACAAAAATCAAAAGTCCCAATGCCTAATGATTTTTTTGAATGTCCGTTGTATGCACTTGATGATAAATTATCAAATGGCCGGTCTCTGGGGTCGGCCATATAAATAAAAAGGAATATTTTTATCAAATGTTGTACGATTATCGACCGACCAAATTTGTTCAACAAAATTCAAAAGACCCAAAGTCAAATGTTTTTTTCGAATGTTCCTAGTATGCACTTGATGTCAAAATTATCAAATAGCCGGTCCATGTACAACATTTGATGCAAATATTGCTTGTTATTTATATGACGGACCCCAGGGACCGGCCATTCGATAATTTTTGCATCAAGTACATACTACGAACATTCGAGAAAAATCATTTGACCTTGGGACTTTTGATTTTTGTTGAACAAATTTCGTCGACGGATAATCGTACAACATTTGAGGCAAATATGGCCTGTTATTTATATGACCAACTTCATATACCGGCCATTTGAAATTTTTACATCAAAAGATTACGGACATTCGAAAAAAATCATTTGACTTTGGAACTTTTGATTTTTGTTGAACACATTTCGTCGGCGTTAAATAGTATAACATTTGATGCAAATATTGCTTGTTATTTATATGGCCGACCCCAGGGACCATCTGTATGATAATTTTTGCATCAATTTCATATAACGGACATTCGAAAAAAATCATTTGACCTTGGTACTTTTAAATTTTGTTGAACAAATTTCATAGCCGGAAAATCGTACAACATTGGATAAAAATATTGCTTGTTATTTATATGGCCGACTCCTGGGACCGGCCATTTGATAATTTTTGCACCAAGTGCCTACTAGGAACATTTGAAAAAAAATCATTTGACTTTGGTACTTTTGAATTTTGTTGAACAAATTTCGTCGGCGGAAAATCGTACAACATTTGATGCAAATATTGCTTGTTATTAATATGGTTGACTCCAAGGACCAGCCATTTGATAATTTTTACATCAAGTGCCTACTTCGGACATTCGAGAACATCTTGTTTGGTTTCTTTATTGAACAAATATCGTCACTGAATTGTATTATAATTTATAAGGTAGTTGGTTTCTTTATCCATTTATCACTATATTTAAATACGTACGAGTATATGTACGTATATGTCAAATTTGTCATTTTTTTTGATATGTTCTTCACAGGCATTTTTTAAAGCCAATTTTAGACAATCAATGGAGTTTTGCGGAGATCGAAACAACTGGTAGTCAGAGGGAGCGAGGTCCGGGGTATATGGTAGATGCATGGGTCATTAAAAATTTTCATGATGGAAGACAACACTTTCTATTGATCAATTATGGCCGGTTTTTTTTGAATTGTTTCAAAATGAGTCGATTTCGTTTCTGTATTTATTAAACATAATTATTTTAATTTTTATTATACTTCTATTAGTAATTTATCAGTATGACAAATTAAAATTGCCATTAGCCCGAATCATGTAATCGGTGTTATGAGATTATCAGTACATGGATCTGTAATGCAACAAACTATTAGCCATGGGTTGAAATGGGATTTCGGGGTACGTTGTGCGGGGGTACAGCGCCATAATTTTTTTTTTTTTTTATTTGTAAAAGTTGGATATATCTTGTGCACTCTGTTATTAATGAGTCAAAATACAAAACGATGGAATTACGTGTAACGTATAACATACGTGTAACGTAAACATACTATATGTACATAATGTATTTATATTTTATATGCACGTATATATGTACATAATATGTTATATATAATATAATAATATATTATATACATTGGTATACATATATATGTATATATGCACATACATATTTTATACTATATTTTAATGTGTTAATGTGGAGGTATGAATTTATGAATTTAAAAAAAAAAATAATTGGATTTTAATAAAAATTGCTATAAAACGTATGTTTTATTATTTGTTTTAAATTGATTTATCATTAAAAAATAGCTGCTGCTGTAATACATATAGAAGATTTTTTAGTTTTAACACAATTCGCATATTACGACATTCGGTTATAACGGCGGATTTTAATGATTTTCTCATTGTCGTTATAAGCGAATTACACTGTATAGCGAATTTTTTCAGAAATTTCACTCAATTTCACGCTAAATTAACTTTTAACACGATTGACGAAATACAAAACTGTCTTGATGAAAATTGTAAACTGAAATGGCACCTTTTAAATGCGCGTCGTAATATGACGCAATCTGGTTGGTATTGCCCAACACCAAACACCATCTAGTGACAAAAATCCCTCAATACTTGTTCCTCAGCCTAACATAATTTTCCGTATCAGACGACACTGCTCAATGGGTCCCGTGGAATATTTTGAAATTTATTAGTATGGAAATTGAGGTCAAACCATTTTTTAATTTTGCTAATACGCATATAACTTCTAGGGATTCTTCTTCATAACACATTACCGCATTATCTGCTTAAAGTATTATATTATATTCCCAAACAGATCTATTTGTCGTCTTCTCTATATCATTTTATAAAATTGCTAAAATAAAGGAGGTGAGATCAACACATGCCTTTCTTTTACTGAGAAACTTATTGCAAATTTCTTAGAAACTTATTTTATTGTATTTTTGATTTATTTTTTATATTCAGAGAGATCTACCAATTTATGAAAAAAGCTTAAATATAAAGTTGCAGTTCGATTTGTTAAACCATCTGGGCTGTAGAGAGGACGCAAACAGATGACAGACAGACACCACTTCGAAAACGATTTTTTCAGATTCAGGTTACCTGAAAACAAACAAATCTCCGAAAATTACTTTATTTTACTTATGTAAAAGAAAGTAAAAATTGGTTTTTGTGGAACGCCTTTAGTGATTTTCATGGAATCATTTGCTGTTAGCCCAACCTTGCTCTCTGTTACTTATGTAATTTTCAAAGGTTCTAGTTTGTCTAGCCTAAAGCCTAATTTTTTTTCTTCAACAAGAGTAATTCATGGTCAACCGTGTTGTACGGTTTTTGAATATCTAGGAAGATGTAATCAACTTACCGTTTTCTCGATAAAGCTGTCGACACAGAATTGGCGGGAAATAAAATCGCTGCAATAGTGCTCGGTTTTTCCCTAAACTCCTATTGCGACTTGAACAATTTTAATGTAATCAAAGTCGGAGTAATTGGGACTAGGCAAGGTGTTGGTAATGCTTTTACTAACACCTACAAAATGTTTCTTGACAACTTTGCCAACTGTAGCCTTTTTGAATATTTATCCCTCTCGCAATTTTTTTGTATTTGCTATATTCTTCTCTTATCTGTAAATTATTTGAGGATTTTTTTGACATTCTTCAATACCTAGGTATCTCCTTTATTTTTCAAACCCAAAAGCTCGTTGTTAACTAGTGAGGTGCTAAATCGATCTTTCTTGTTATGTTTTGTTTATTTTCTCACATGATTTTTAACAAAAAATACTGATTTAGCCCATCACTATTGTTAACTCCCGTGGCTCCCGCTTTCCTTCATAGAATTTATGGGTTTTCTATACAAATGGTATGTCATATTGTTTTTGTTTTGATTAGTAGAAACAACAGTCTGATAACTTCATCCATATCAGATTCCTGCCTAATAATATCCCATAACGACGAATTAGAGATGTTTTCGTAATCAGTTACTGATTTTATTCGCACAGGAAGAGGTTATTTGTTTATTTACACTGAGAGAACAATGCAGTTATGGTCTAATAAATAGTTTTCTGCTAAATAAATCTTCAGTAGGGTGGAATCTACGTGATTTATTATTATTTTGGTTGTGGTTGTAGCTCTAGCGGTAAAATTTAAATAAACCTGAAGCGATTACCATCATATGCTACTGGAAGTAAAACCTATCATATGACAACATTGGCAAATAGACGAGAGCTTTCAAAGTGTTTGTTTGTTGAAAATATTTTACTTCATCAAATCGATGCACCATCTATATTGGAATCAATTAAAATAGAGGCACCGAGTAGGAATTTAAAGATCATGAGTTCCTTCATCTGAATAAACACGAGACAAACTATGGTGGTAATGAACCGGTAAACATGATGTCGAAGAGTTTTAATAAAATCGACTATCCGTTCGACATTTACTTAAGCAAAGACAGCTTTAACCTTCGCTCTGTGCATAGCTTACTATCACGTTGTCCGTGTACAGGATTCAACAATTTATCAAAGACACACACTTTTCCAAAGTTTATCAAAGAAACTCACTTCTCCAAAGTTTATCAAAGATACACACTTTACAAAAGTTTATTAAAACTTTTCAAAGTTTATCAAAACTTTTCGAAAGTTTAAAGTGCTGCCATCTAGTAAAAAATTTAAAAAAAAATAATATACAGTTGAATGACTGATTTTTAATCAATTTATGCATATACGTATACAGTTTATATGAAGATTTAGTTATCGAGGTGTTACTGCCCTCTTCCATATAAAAATATGACGTAGACGTTTATGTTGTTGTAATTTACATGCAAAATTTTTTTGGTGTAAATTATTTTTGGCTGTGCTAGCTACATCTACTTTATACTACTAATCTGACCCCACATACATCTTCATATATAGTATTTCATAGGGAATGTAAATAAAAACTACTAAATTACCAAATTTACAAGTAATTAGGGCCCTCTTTTCATTGTATTGCCGGTATAAGATATTAGTTGAGGCTATATTATAAGTCATGCGCCATTTAGATAATAAGAAATGTATTTTTTAATTTTAAAATCGATTGGGGTCAATTTGACGCCAATGCACAGAGTAAGGGTTAAACGTACGTTGAACAACATTATGGTCCAACCTGAAAATATTTTTATTTCAATTTTTATTTTTTATTTAATTGTATTCTACCCTGTTCCATTGTATTGTATTATAAATTCAAGTAAGATTTGTAGATTTTTCTCTTGTATAAATAAATAAACTAAGGTCTTTGGAATGATAATTTGAGAATTTTCCCGCCTTCGGTATAGATATTATGTTTACCTAAGTCCATTTTCTAGGAATGTGCAAAGGTCTAGGCTGCCTCTGAATATAACTTCCGGCCAGGATAGAGCCAAATCAATGGCTTACTGAACATCCGCAGGAATAATGCCGTCAGTGACGACTGGTTAAGACTGTTTTTAGGGAAAAATAAACAACAAAATTGGAATGATTTGAAATAACTGTTTAGTTAAATAATACCAAAATACATGAAAAATGACACAAACGTACTTTTTATAACAAAATTAGAAAAACGTATTTAACATCGACTGAACTTTAATGTAATAGTTATTTATGGTACTAGTGAGCAAAACGAGATATTATCCATGAGGGATAAATTTGTCCCACGAGGCGATAGCCGAGCTTACTAGAAGTTCAGCCTATTAAGATAAGCCACTCTTTCACAGACGCATAAATCACTGATTTCATCTATCTAAAGCTGGAAAGTTCGTGGTATTTTCTGATTCATATTAACATTTCTTGACTTTTACGTTTCATACCAATTCTTTCTTATTTACAATAATTTGGTTGATCTGAGAAAATTTATCATTTTAATGCTAGAATTACCAAATATTGATAGAATAATGTAAACCCTATTTCCACGAACTGACAACAAGGCACCGATGATAATATCTATCGATCTAATTATCCCAGAAGTTTTCAACAATAAAAAAAGTAACCAGGAATTATGGCTCAACCAGCGAATCAGTAATACAACTTGTCAAACCTTTACGGAAAACAACGAAAGTTTTTTGTTACGGAAAATTTGACAAGTTGGCTAGTGAAGCTGTAACACAACTTGTCAATTTGTCATTGTCAATTGTTTTATAAACACAAAAAATGGACGTTTGATTTTTATTGAATTTATAATCATTTACGTGAACGATTTATATTGGGTGGGCGAGAGTTCGTCGAAGAGGATAGACGTGTTTTTTCTATACTCTTCAAAAATTCAAAAATTTAATTTAATTTTCCTTTTATTTTTTGTTTCTTATGTAGTGATATGTATATACTTTATATACATATGGTATGTATATTAGGGTGGTCCTTGTTTAATGAGGCAAACAAAATGTAGAGATATCTAACGGGACACCCCTTAGAAATGTGGGGTTATGCTAAAAACTTAAACAGAAAAAATATTGGGTCAATCGAAGATGGTTTAGAGGTCGCGACTTGAGCGCGAATTTCGATAAAAACGGTATTTTTTTCAATTTTTCACTTTCAAACGAACAGAAAAATGATTTAGAATTTTTGCTCAGCCTAAATCAAAATTGTGGTGAATAGAAGATATAATTACCTTTCCAAAACATCAAAGATGTCGAAAATCGGATAACAAATGGCGACTTTATTACCAATTTTCGAAACTAATAAAAATTCAAATAATAAACGGTTTTTTTTAAATCCTGGATTTTATATTCAAAACTATAAAAAAATAAATAAATAAATAGCAATGAGGTGTAACGACTAAACAAAGGAATATTTTATGATGTCATAAAAATCACATGAGTCATAGGGACTTAACATTAGTTGTGTTTTATGATGTCATTATGATTCATCTCAGTAGTTATTGTATTTAAATCCGCCTACCGCATTAATTTTGACTTGCTATGGCCAATATGTTCATACAATCATATAATACATATACATATAAAGAAGAGAAATGCAAATTAATTTCTGTTTAAATCCAAATTTCGCGAATAAAGGACACAAATTTGTAATAACTAAATCTAGTCCATTTAAGTGTTTTATTAATATTTTTAAGAAAGTGCTACTAACATTGACAAAATGGCATCTAATTTACGGTCCACTGCAGAAATTTATCTTCTTGGCTATAAGTACTGTCAAATTATTGGTGCTAAGTTACTCTCACCGTACTGTAAAATTAACAATTCGTGAAAGTGCAGTTCTGACATTCCAGGAAGATTATTCAGCTATTATTTTAGAGCAGAAACTGGAACGAAGTTTATTATATCTTGCTTGTCGACATCACATATGTGAAATTACATTGCATGCGGCAGTTGACACAAAAATGGAAAATACATCAGGAGTTTATGTTCCGTTATTTGTGAGATTCAAGAATGACTGTAATTCCTTGAATAAAGATAATTTTAAAGCAGGCATAGATAATCCCAACGTTATATACAATTAAATGATGTGAAAGCGGAATTACCGGGTTCTTGTAAGAAAGAATTGGCAAAGGAACATGCTCGAGATGATTACAAAAAATTGTAACGAGACCGACACGGATGGTGGGTATCGGCCTGTTAACAGAAACAATGAGTTACTTACTCAGAGGCTTTGGACGGTCATCTTGAGGCCGGCTAAGCTCAGAGGATTGGGGTGGGATTTCCCAAATCTTGAGTGAGTCTTGTTAGACCGCTTAGAAAAGGATTAAGGAATAAAGAGAGGAAAAAAAACAATAGGGAACGGAAGCAAGGCCTGGACCAACTCACCGAAGAATAATGAGAATGCACTTACCCACTCATCCTTTAACAAAGCTCTTAGGTTCTCATCCTAAAATCAGAATTTTGTTCTTTCAGAAGTGAAACCAAGCAGCGAAATTCCATTAACCGAATACGAAAAAAATCAAAATCCCAAACAAGATTACTATTTGATGGTATTTGACATTTCCTTCAGTTTGCACGTAATTTTTCGCTCTGTTAAGTGACATACGAAAAAGTGAACGAAAAAGTTGTTAAAGTTTCGCTGGCCAGTAACAAGCAAAACCCATTTATCGCATTATTACGTTAAGTTTTACTAATTCACTGGTTGAACCATTACTTTATTAGGTTTGCCATGGCAACACAACTATTTTTTCAAGCAAAACTGCAAAAACTTCGAAAAACAGCCTGTACCCATAACCAAATTATTGATTACTTGTGTACAACATGGGCTGTTTTCTTCGAGGTTTCCGAAGTTTTGCTTGAAAAGATAGTTGAGTCGATTCCAGAATATTTATTTTATTGTTAGAAAAACAAAAATTATCTTTCAATTATGATTTGTTACGCAAAGGATCCGCTTTTAAGCATTATTATTATTTTGCAGATATAAACATAAGAATCTTTTATGTATGTATGCACAAACTACATGTAGAAGGAAGAAACTTTAGAAATAATCTACAGTGATATAACAAAATAGCAACATCTGCTCTAATTTGCATTAAGATGAAATATTCTTTTAACGTTTAATAGAAACAGTTTTTAAGTGGTTTTATTCTATTTAATTGTTTTTGGTGGTGATGAATAATACTTATTTTTTTCAGTTTTTCTAAAGATAAAAAGCATTAAACGATTTTGATATTATTGTGGAAGTGCATTAAAGAAAATCTTTATAGATAAATTATTTGTTTTTAACCCTTTTCCATTGTCAATATCAAAGTAATGTTATATGATATTTATGGCTTGTCGGTGGCTGCCTTTTGGGAACGGCAAGAACAGGCGTTTTTATCTATAAACAAAAAAAAACAAAAAACAAATATGTACAGCGATATTAATATACATGGTGAGGGAGCCATAACACACACAGTGTGTATACAACAAATCGTCACATTTACTTGTCACCACCAGGAATAGAATCCGGGACACCCCTATAGCGTACCCCTAAAACACTGAGAGCGACAATTTTAACATAAAATAAAAATTTTCAATTTAAGGTTAGATTTTCAAACATAACAAATTTACGATAAGGTCTTTACGTAGAAATCTGGAAGTATGGTATTTCCGCTCCTCCCTTTTTCATTGCAAAAACTTTGTACAAAATCTAGGAACTTGAATTTTCACGTGATATAGATCGTCCATGAAAGAAAGATCTGGATATCGTTCAAAAAAAGAAAAACTAGTATTTTTGAAACTCGGACCCGATTCAACCCTCTAATAAAAAAAGTTTAGCGTTCAATCTTTGTCCAGGCCAAGTCAAAGGAATTTAGGCTATGAAACTTACAAGCATTATGGTTGTTTTTAAATTTTGTCGCCTTACGACTAGATTACGCTAACCACCAAATGAGCATTTTCCGGGTTTTGATGTTTCCTTGAGTTTCGCAACACCCTGTTCTTGAGAAAACTGCATTTGGTTTTTTCCCTATCCACCATTTCCAACAAAATTAACACTAACTCCACAAAATTTCCAACACTTTTAGTGACAAAATTACGCTAAATCCTATTTAACGCTAACTTTCTCTAATCCAAAGTAAAGTTAATTTTATAATCTAAATCCAAAACTGTATTCCTCTATGACTCTGTTTCACGTTCAAATGGATTTAATAACCTCCCGTATTGATGAAAAATACCTCTTTGAACAAAAAAATGGCTTCTACACAACTAATTTTGCAAAGATTATCACGTAAAACTAAAACTCAATTTCTAAAATGTTACGATAATATTCAATCCGATTTAAGATAATTTGTTGAACTTAGACGATTTATAATGTAATTATTAATGATAATCATCAATGTTTACCACAAAATGTTTATAGATTTAACGGTGTTTGGGTCGCATAGCGGTATTCCCAAACTTAATGAAAGCTCAACAGAAATTCATCCGATTATTTGGTATTTTCCAATAATTTTCCAAACAAAACGGTTTCTACTTTAATATTTTCATTTTCTTGAATTGTTAGGCACATGGTGAATAATATAAATTCGAGCTAAATAAAGAGGTGTATTTATTTTGTGACGCTGATATGGACCATCTTGTTTGCATATACGACAAAAGTTTTTGTTCGTACGTAAACTCGTAAATTAAGAACAATAGACATTTTTATTATATCCCTTGGTTTTATAAATATCTCCTTTTTCTTAAAAACTTTTGTTTACCCAAGAGAGACGTTAAACAAGTAGTTCTAAGAAGGCCGTTGTAGAAATGCAGAAATTAGGTTAAAACAAAAAGTCAATTGAAGAAAATCTATTCCCTTTGGCAGTTTCGCACAAAATTTAATCAAATTTCAAAATAGTTATGCGCTAAGGTATTCACTTGATTTTACGAGTACACAAAGGAATGAAATTGATAAATGAGAGAACACAAAACGAATACATAATTTGCAGTATGTACATTTTTCCAATTTGCCATTATCAAAACCTTAAAGCAAGTAAGAAATAGTATTCAAAGACCTTTTTATACTTTTCCATTCTACCCTAAATGGGTAGAGTAACCGTAAAAATAAATTTATTAGAAATGATTTAAGATGAAATTCCCGAAATTCTAACCCCTAAAAATAAATGAATTTGTTTACTTTCTTCAATTCCTTTCATTTGATGCTGATTTTTCTACGCTATAAAAATAAATTTACGCTGCTCTCATAACTAGACTCTATACAAAATTCTCAAACTTCGAATGTGTTCGTTTCAAAACGAGAAACACTTCGAAATTATTATTTTTTTAAATTATTAAAGAAACCTTTACATTTTATTTCAGTAAAAGTCAGTGTTCCACGAAATAATAGTAAACTTTAAAAATACCGACGAAATCGAAATCGATCTTCTAAAGTATTACTAAAAAACCATCGTTACAATTTATAAATGTAAGTCGTTTCAATTAAATTACATTTAAAAATAAATAAGCTGCTTTATTATAAAAAAAAAAACTCACCGCCACAGGAAACAGCCCACACTGAAAAAAGGTTTTTTTAGTGTGAATCTTTTGCATCACACTAGCTGAAAACTTAAAATCAATCAATCAAACCCCTCTACTAAATTTTCATGTACAAATACTCCTGGAAAGACACTAGCAACACATTTCGAGCCTGAAATAAATATACACATTTCGACTCCAAAATTGGAAGTAAACTGAATTGTGGCTGAACCACAGTTGATGTGATTTTGACGGAAGTATTGGATTCTAAAGAGTTGGTACATGTCACAAGTAAAATATTATAATTTCTAACAAAATTTTTTATTCATTATAGGTAGATGCTTTGAATCAGTACATGCATTTTGGTCGAAAAATTCCTCCCTGCCTCATGAGAATTTTGTATACGTAGAAGGCGTATGAGATACATTTAGTTATTGTGTGCTGTCATATACGTTATTTGTATTAGTGTATCGTGTTGTGACGATAAGTATCAAAACTAAGCCAATCGGTTGAAATCGGTTCAAATTTTTTGGTGCTTATGCTCTCATTTTTTTAATACATATTCTATAAAGTTCTATTATTAAAAATGTATTTCTTTAGTTTTAACGTAATATGTTTGTTTATTAATATTTTATTAATTTATAATAAATCGGTTTTTTATTATAAATTATTAAAAAATTAATAAACAAAAATATTAAGTTAAAACTAAAGAAATTAATCTTTTTACTAATTGGCTAATGAGAAAGTGTATAAAGTGCACCTTATGAAATAATATTGACTAACTATCATAAATATAAATAATTTGAAATTAAATATATCGGATTGCAGGTTGTACACAATTTTAATTGAAATTAATAAAATTTTAATACACAATTTTGCATTTTAGTTAAATGATTATCTTCGTGTCCCTTTAAAAATTTCATTTCGTATACGAAACCCTAATCTCAACAAACACCACAAAATAACTAAACGAAAAACTAAAAAGAGCATGAAGAGCATGAATCATAAAAGAGCATTCGAACACACCCACAGTAACTAATACCATCACGATCCGGTAATTCTCGCTTCACTGACTCATGAGGCGACCAAAATTCATGCCCTGAAAACAAAACCGTATAATGAGTTGCGCGAGTCGTTAGATCCTTTTAATGTATCCGACCGATTGTATATTAAAAATACGAATTATCGTTAATTTACGTTACATTCACAAAATAAATAAATGAATTTCTTTAGTTTTAAGTTAATATTTTTGTTTTAAATATATTTTTTTATTATACAATATGTAATAGAACTTTACTAAAAGTGGAATATTCAAAAAATACTTGCCATATTGTTTGAACAATGAACAACACAGTATTGTAGATTCTCTTGCTTCATAGCAAGTGAGATTTTCTCATACGCGAGCATAAGCATCAAAAATTTGTACCGATTTCAACCGATTGGCTTTCTTTTGATACTTACCGTCACAAAACGGTACACTAATACAAATAAAATATATGATAGCACACAATAACAAATTGTATGTTATACACCTTGTATGTATACAAAATTCTCATGAGGCAGGGAAGAATTTTGCGATCAAAATTCATGTATAAAAAAATAGAATTTTTTTCCTATTACTATTACACTATTACACATAAATGGCTGAATGATTACCATTTTGATACCAACGTACCATTATACCATCATACAGGTTTTACACTTCAAATTGATCGTTTTACACTTCAAACTGAACTTTTTAGATTTAAAATTGGACCTTTTACTTAGTAAATTAATTGGAAATGGCATTCTAAAATGATTTTTGGATAAAGTTCTGTATTATGGTCAATAAGAATATAACTTAGCTACTAACCGATTAAAATGAATTTTGACGTTTCCAACGAATAGAAGGATATGTGATCCAAAACTTATTTTTAGACAAGGTTGTGAGAAATATGTCAATATGGTTTCCATAATGTTGTCTATTTAGGTTTCCAGCCATATTCCAGAATTTCGTCTAAACATAATTTTAGAATCCCCGTACTAGTCTACCTATAGAACTGCGTCATAATCGGTAGAGAAATAGCCAAGTTCTATCGTTTTATTTATTTATTTTATTTTTATTCATCCAACCATTAATTACATAACATTAAATTACAAAAAAATCAGTACACTATTTTTAAAAACTAAAATATATTATACATTAGTAAAGTAATAATTAATTTAATATATAAAAGTCAGGAATTATTGACAAAATAACTTAAAAAGTACTAATAATGTTAAATTAAAATGGATGGAGTTAGGTAGCTTCCTTGATCAAAAACGATCAGTATTGGAAACCCCCCCCCCCCCCTCCCTTACATAAGCTTAGATAATAGTTAATGTTTGTTGTTGGGTACAACAAATAAAAGAAGGGAAAAAATAAAAAATAAATTTACAAAATAGCTAGCATATTCAATTTATCGTCATTCATATCAAACTAAAACTGTAAACAAAGATTCAATGTCAGTAATATTAAACAACCAATTCTTCATTTCATTTAAAAATTTGGACGTAACAGTAATTTCTTTGATGTTTAGAGGCAACTTATTAAAAATTACTGGTGCTGCAGATAGATAAAATTTTTTGAAATGTTCTTTCTTGAGAATTCACGAATAAATACCACCCCAAATAATAATAGCATATTATAGTTTGGAATGAATTAGGCTGTAATAAAATTGTAGTAGAACTGACACGGAACAAAGCATGCGAAGAATAAATAATTTTCTATTACAAGCGTAAATGTAATGTTGAAGATTTTCAATATGTTTTTTAAAACCAAGTCTTGTATCTAACGTAACTCTTAAATACTTAAAATTTTCGACAATTTCAATGTTGTTACATTCATTAGAGCAACTGGATAATTCAGCTGAGATATTGTTAGTTTTATAGTTCATACTTTTAGTAGAATGGTAAATAATTTCAAAATTTATCTCTATAGGACCATATAATTTTTTTTTTTTTTTTTTTTTTAATGTTTAAAAAACAATCTTTATTTGTTTTCATTTTACCCTAGAGGTCTCAAGAGGACCTATGAAGGAAATTTCTTACAAAGTCTTAAACTTAATACAATGATAAAAATACGAAATGAAAATAAAAATAATAAAATATGTACAACAATTTATAAAATAATATCCAATTTTAAGCGTAAAAATATAATATATGATACAGGAGAGAATCTTCATACTAAGCACATACTAAACCCAATTTTTCAACACTTTCTTCATTATATTATCATCTAGATTATCATTAAGACAAATAAATTACAGGATCATCTGCTACAAGTAACCCGCGCATGAGACTCAGCAATGCACAACGTATGATTCCATGAAGAGCGGAAATGATTCAATAAATGATTACTTAAAATTCTTTTAAAACTAGAAATATTATTAGTGCTTATAATACAGTCCGGTAGATCATTATACTTATTAAGACCTCTACTAAAAATATTATTCTGGCTGAAAGAGAGTCTGGCAAAGACTGATCTATATAACAGTTTCGCTCCGGTGCTATGATCATGATAATGGTAGTTACTCGTAAAATTGAAATTTGTCTTAATCATTTTGTTTATAATTTTATGCAACGTGATCATCAAATCATAATTAACCAACACAACTACAGACAATAATATGCAACTACAGGTAATACGTTATCTTTATATAAATCCACAGTATGCGTTAGAAAAGGTAGATCAAATATATTCCTAATTGCTCTATTCTGTATAACTTGAATTTCTTGTAATTTATATTTAGGTGCAGAGCCCCATATAGGACTAAGATAAGACAAGCTAGAGCGAAAATAAGCAAAATATATTGATTTTAGAACCTGCTTCGGTAGAGCAAAAGATATTCTTTTAAGCACACCAGCAAGAGCCGAAAGCCTTTTATTCATTATATCAATATGGGATTCCCAATTTAGACTACTATTTAATATCAGTCCAAGGTATTTAGCTTCCATAACACGATTAATAGGAGCACCATCACTATGGAGACAATCAAAAATACCATCCAAAGAACTATTCCTTAAAGAGAAGATCAGGAATACAGTCTTTTTGACATTGACCATGAGTTTATTTTTATCCATCCATCTTTGAATTACTGAAAGATCTTCTTCCATCGCAGTTCTTAATACAGAATAATTAATTTCACCATAAACCAGAGCTGCATCATCAGCAGATAATTGAAGAACACCATGCAATTCCAATTCAAAGATATCATTTATAAATATAAGGAAAAGTAATGGTTCCAGGATTGAGCCTTGGGGAACACCAGTTCCTATCGCAATAATGTCACTGTTTTCAGATCCAACACAGGTAAATTGCTTTCTATTTCCCAAGTAACTTTCAAAAATCTTAAGCACCCGACCCTTCACCCCAATTTTATTTAATTTACAAAGGAGTATTCCATGGTTAACACTATCGAACGCTTTTTTGATGTCTGTCAAAAGAATCGAGGTTTTCTTCTTTAATTCAATATTACTATACAGTTGTTTGACTAAATTTAAACAAGCCGACAGCGTGGAAGAACATCTTTGAAAACCAAACTGATTACTACTAATAAAATTCAACCTATTAAGATGCATTTCTAATCTGGATTTTAAAACCTGCTCAAAGATCTTCGACAGCACCGGGAGGACTGAGATAGGTCTATAGTTACCGGGTTCATTTTTTGCACCTTCCTTTTTGTAAATAGGTGTTACTCTAGCTATCTTAAGCTCATCGGGGAATTGACCTGATTTAAGAGATTGGTTAATTAGGGACTTAATGATTGGAGCTAGTTCCACTGCCATTGATTTAATTAATTTCGTGGTAATCTTGTCATATCCTGGCAGTGGAGTTCTCAAGATTTGAAATCAGGAAAACAATTTCCTCTTCAGTACAAGGTTCAAAATCAAAAGTTTCTATCAGGTTAAGTGGTGTATGACAACTGTTATCACTGAAAAAATCTGAGTTACATTGATCATTCAAAACTTCACCAATATTGACAAAAAAATCGTTCAAGGCGTCAGCTTTATCTTTATCAGATGAGTACGTTATTCCTTTATGAGTGATAGATTGAATCGTAACATCATTTTTAGGAGGCTTATTGTAGAGAAGAGTATTTATAAGGTTCCATGTACTTCGTGAATTACCTAGATTTTGTGAAAATTTATCTCCGTAAAATTTCTGTTTTGCCGCTCTACATTTACCTTTAATAAGTTGCTTGACAGTTTTATATCGTTCAATCATGAAATCATTGGCCTCCTTTGCTATGATAAGTTTATATAGTCTCTTCTTCTCTTTACAAAGCGTAAAAATTTCAGATGAACACCATTTATTCTTATATGAAGCCCCGGTTTGCACCATTGGAATTGTGTGAGCTTTAATTGAACTACTCATATTATTAATTAAATGAACCCACTTTAAATCGCCCATAGTCAAGTTGTTTAGATAATTCAAAACATCATTTTTAACTAGGTCATTACAAGTAAAATACTTAATTTTTTCGTTCGTAGAACAGATATTAACCTCCTTATCAATATTCAACAACATAGCCTTATGATCGCTAAAATCAATATCATCAATTGCCAAATAGTATTTATAGCACAATATATTAGTGACAAAAATATCAATAATAGTAGATGAATGCTCAGTGACTCTAGTCGCCATATCTAAAGATAACTTATTCAGAAAGACATAACCCTCAGACATAGTGGAAAATCTGAAAGCCCTTGATTTCGTATCATTATCATCAAAGATGTTGATGTTAAAATCACCGATTAGTATTAGGTTTTTGAATCTACTAAGTACTTCTTGATAATACTCATGGAAGATTTCAAAATTTGTATCACTAGGTTTATAGACTGCCGCTAAATCAAAACTAAAACCTTCTAATCTGACTATAAGAAAACTGGCTTTTCCATCTATTACTACATTACTCATTAACTCAGACGACACATCAGAGCGAAAAAAAACAGACACTCCACCACTCATAGATCTCGTTGAATGATAACTAACATAATTAAAAAAATTAATATAAACCGACGAATAATCTTGTAACCAAGTTTCAGTAATGACAATAATATGCACCTCGGACTTTATAGCACCAAGTAGCAGCTCGATACCATCAAGTTTATGATTAATGCTCCTTCCATTTAAATATAGAACATTCAACCCTTGATAGCAATTTTCACTATACAAAAATGTATCATCATACGAGACATTCAAACACCGATCTAGATTGAGATTTTCATCCATTAACAATTACTTAAGAAGGCAGTGTTAGAAAAATAAATTAAGAGATAAAAGTGATCATAAAACTAAAATATATATAGAAAAATATGAATCTCAGTATCAATTGGAAATCTTAGTTAAAAATGTAACCAACAATTTAAATATAGGGAAACACCAAATTAATAATTAATTAAAAAAGAAAAAAAAAAAATACAGAAAAAGAATAAAATTATGCAACACATTACGTGACCCTATTCTGCGGTGACATCAACAAGCCTGTCCAAATCAGTTTCAGTTTTGATCCATGTGCGATTCGGGATTTATCTGCTTTACGCACCAGCACTTTGTTATTTTGCGTCCACGCATACTTCAGTTTCCCATCCTTACAGTATTGCCTTGCTCTCTTTAGAATTTTAAAGTAAAATGATGAAAGTTTCTCGCCAACATATATCTTAGATGTAGATGAACCTTCAACTTGCAATTCATTTAAATAGATAATTTTTTTTTTACTTTTTTTCAAATCAATTATGGCTTGTTTAGTAGGACCATCCTTCAAGATAACATCAACTGGTATTCCGTACTTGTATGTTGCCTCTGGTTTCGGTTCAAAGACTCTTACTTTAATAATTTTTTATTAAGCGGCTAGTATAAATTTAACTGTTTATATTGGTTCATTAAACATGTTGTTCTAGCCATACAATTAAAAAAAAACGTTGTTATTTATTCCTAATTAACAATTTTTATTCTTGCACAATATTTCAGGCTAAATGCCCATCTTCAGGTGTACTAAAATTAACATTTAAATAAAATAAATTAAAACTTAATTAGATAACTTATGTAAAATTTTATAAAAATAAACTTAAAAAGATTAATAATAAGCATTAATAAAGGCTTACATTCATAAACTGTTGTAATTTCAATTATAATCTTTATTTTTTTGATGATTATATTCAAAAAATGTATTTATTACCAAGGACATCACAATAAATTATTATATTCATAATTTAAATATACAATTCTACAATAGAACAATATAAAATAATTATAAAAAACTTTAAAACATTTTAAAATTTTTAAAATTTCAAAAATTTTTTATGATGATGGCTCGTTGGTTGTCCTTAGTTAAATAAAATTTTTTGTAAAAAAATATTTTTCTTAAACATAGTTATACATATAAAAATACCAATAATTCCGCGTTTACTACTACATCAAAAATCTATGTACATAAGTTAAAATTATATGTCACACAATTTTATGTGTCCAAAATATATGATTTTTTGGACCAATAAATTACGACACTTTTAATATCATTCTCATTAAAATCTTCATTTATCATTTTAAACATCTTTACAATTTTCAATTTCAGATCATGACTGGATAGAGTGACAGGCAAACCCGTGATAATAAGATTATTTTGAATTTGGCTTTGTTCAGATTTAAACAACTTAAATTTGAGAAGTTCAACATCACTCTTCAGCATTTTGATTTCCTCTTTGAGGTGTTTCACCGTTGTAACTAAATCCGTTATTGTATTCTGCAATCTCGCTACAAGGATATGTAGATCCCTTATAGTAGGATTTTCAGGAATGTTTAGTAAACATTGTTTACACTTTTCTTCTCAATAAATATAGTTGCACTAGTACTATCCTGTAATGTGTATTTGTATTTGTATTTACTGTTGAATGTGAACCACCCTCTTGAATTGAGGTTATGTTTGAAGATTGCATATTATTACAGGAGCCACATTTCCAATCACTTAGCTGAATTTCTTTATATAATGCATTTGTTCTTTTAAGCATCCAATATGAAACACTTTGCCACAATTTATACATTTGAGCAGCTTATCATTGAGATAAATTTCACCAGCACATTTTCCACATTTACGATCCATCTTGACGATAAATGTCAAACAAATGTATAAAATTTTCAGTTTAATATAATTAACTTATTCTCCATATAAATTTCACTTTCAGAATCACTACAATCAATTTTTCCATGAAGAAAGATACTTTAAAAACTTAATAAAAGTATATAATTATAATAAAGTTATTTTATTTTATTTAAAATTAGTTTAATAGACGGAGTGAAAAAAATGGTATATTGATTGTTTCTCCCCCAATCAACCAATCAAAACCTTAAACATTTTAAAAACATTACTTTTGATTTTGTGCTTAGAACCATAAAATGCAAATCCAACCATTTTCTTAAAATTAAAAGGTCGTAATTGATTTGATGGGACAATTTACTGGTTTGATGCTTCTCTATAGGTAAGTGCAATGTCATCGGCAAAACCAATCATATATCCTTTCAAGTCTAAAAAAAATAAGGAATTAATGTACACTAAAAATAATATGGGGCCAATAACAACCCTGGGGAACGCCGCAGTGGATCATTCTAAAACTGCTATATTTTCCGCAAATTTTTACAGTTTACTTTCTGTTAAGAAGATAAGACCGGAACCAATCATTTATTACCTTATACAATAAAAGCTCATGATCAACGGTGTCGAAAGCTTTTGTCAAATCAATGAAGTTAGCCGCTGAACTAAGGTTATCATTTAGTGAATCAATTGTAGTACTCAGAAAATCATTTAAGGCAGATTCAGTGCTACGTCCTTCTCTAAATCCATATTGTTTATTTGAGAAAAATGATGTCTCGTTTAGAAAAAGTAGTAGTCTTATTTTAATACATTTTTCAAATATTTTTGAAAAAACTGAGAATAATGATATGGGTCTATAATTGGTTAACTCTGATTTATTACCACTGAAGCAGTCTGGAAAAATGCTACGATCAAGGCTGAGATTGAAGATATGGGCCAACATATAAGCAATAGATGGTGTAATTTGTTTGATTGAAGAATTACTTAAATTATCAATGCCAGATGATTTGGAATTATCCAAACTATTGATATAATTCAAAATTTCAGACGGAATATTGGTGTAAATAAAAATGTCTTAGACTCAAAATTATGTTTTAGCAAGTAACCATCTCTGTTGGGTACATATTATGTACTAGAGATTTTTGATTTGAGGTTGATGGAAACATCAACAAAATATTCATTAAAAGCGTTTGCTGTGTCAAGTGACTCAGTTAGTACAACACCATTGGTATCTAATATTTCAGAAGTTGGTTGAAATGATTTCTGCTTACCAACAATTTCATCCAATAAACGCCATTGACTTTTTAAATCTTTTTTAGAATGCTGAAATTTATTTTGATAGTATTGTTCTTTTGTGGTTGCTATATCTAACTTAATTTTCCTCTGAAGGAATTTTACTCTATTCTGAAGTTTAATATTATTTTTATGTTTATTAGCAATTAGAAGCAATCTATTTTTGACTTTTATACTTTTCAGAAGGCTTTTAGATATCCAGCACTGAATTTTCCTATCTTTCAGAAGCATTTCGACATAATAAGATGATTCTTCAATTTTAGCAGTGATGTTATGTATAAATTTGTTTAAAATCTCATTAGGATCGTCTAGCAACATTAATAAATGTTGGTCCTGCACTAACAAGGAATTTAATTTAATATAATTAATATTTTTAACTGTACGCGTCTCATTGGAATTTTTGATGTTATTCGAAAACATATCAATTTTTAATGAAATTAAATTATGGTCGGATAGGTGTAAGTCACAAACCTCAGCTTTAAGATATAATTTTGATAGAGGTTTCATTGTAACAAAAATATGGTTAATACAAGTAGCTGTCAGTTTAGTTATTCGAGTAGCCTCATTTATTAGAGAATTTAAACCAAAGCTGGACATCATTGAAATTCCGAAATAGACTTTAAAATGTTTATGTTAAAGTCGCCCAGTATAAATAAATTTTTTGAGTTATAACACTTAAATAGTTTGAGAACTCCATAATAAAAACACTGATTGAGTGGAAATTAAAACGGTATACGCAAACCACACAGATTACTTCAGAATTTAAACTAAAGTTTAATTGCAAAATATCAACCGTAACCAAATTTTTAACTATAGACTTAAAAGGAAAACCTTTTTTCACATAAGCAACTATACCACCAGCTGAATAATTATTGTTACAACCATCAACTATTTCAAAATTATTAAGTTTATAAGAATTTACCTCATCACTTGTTATCCAAATTTCGGAGAAGAATAAAATATCAGGTAAAATTTTGTATGACGCAAAATGAGCAAAAATTGAATCACTGTTTTTATGAAGACTACGCGCATTTTGATGTATGATCCAAAAAGAATTTTTATTATCAGAGCTAGATGATGATGCTGGATTTACAAATGAACATGCTTGACCTTGTGCTAAATTAGTTACATTGATCATTAAAATTAAGCATTAAACTAAAATTATTTTAACTTATCAAGGTCATTCATAATCACCTCACCTCCATCCATTTTCCTTAGTAATATTCTTGAGTTTCGAATCCAAAGATATTTATATCCCTTTTCTTCTTTAACCGTTTTCGCACGTAGGAATAATTGTCTTCTGTAAAAACTTAAGCTTTCATTTAGATAAATCAAGCCGTTAGAATTTAAACCACAACTTGCAGCCTCTAAGCGTTTATTCTTCCTCTTTGCTTCAAGAATCTTATGTTTCACCTGACGGCGGCAAAATTTGACACAAATAACATTAGATGACTTCCCATTTGACGTCTTCCTTCTATAAGCATAGTCCATTTCGAGTTCACTAATCGCTAGATTCTCAGTCCTTTGTTGGTAATGTTCAAAATGGTTTCATTTAAATTCTCATTTACAGATGAAGAAACTCCAACTATTTCAATTGAATTCTCGTATTGTTGTTGCTCTAAAAATTCTATCCTTTTTTCCATTTTCTTGCATTCAGTTTTTAGGAAACTATTTTCAGCAACTAGACTTTCTATTCGCTCCAAAGTCTTTTCCCAAGTCTGGAATCTATCTTCCAACTTCTTGTTATTATCTACTGAGCATTTTTTCAGTTGAGTAATCTCCTGCAACACCTTGATAAGGGTGGCATTTTCATACTCATAAATAACATTAGATGCGCTTACGGCCCGTGGAGACGCTAACCTGTCATCACTATTTTTGGATGATTTAGCTTTCTGTAAGCAGCTTAAACAGTTCCATGATTTTTTCTCTATCCGAATAAATTCAACATCCGCTTCGTTTAATGAAACACAAGACGGATGAAAGATATTTCTGCAGATAGCGCAATCAATCTTTTGTTTTGGGATTCTCTTTGAATTCTTACGTTTCATTTAATACACGACATTATAATGTTCTAAATACAGTTTATTGCACTTCAATGAAATTTAATATTATTTTTCTGTTCAATTATTGCACTATATGTGTTAGTAAATGAAAATGATGATATACACTTTTTTATTTTACAATTTTGTTTAATGACAATTAAACATAAATACTTCAAAAAATTTTGTCCACGACACAAATTAAATGTTCACAAAAATATTTTCACACTCATCTACCTATGTATTTTGAAATTTAATATATGTATTTTTGTTCGATTGCACTTTAATTACTTAAAATTTTAACTTTTTAATTTATTTTTTTTTTTATTTTTGGCTATTTTATATAAATTTTATTTTGTTTTTAGCTTTATTTGGAATTGTTGTGTACCCGTCAACAACTGAAACAATGATGATTATTGTTAGTAAACCACTGACTTGGCCATATTCTAGAACTTGATTTTAAAATCATTTTAGAATCCCATTTCCAACGCACTTGTCATATTTCATTATACTTATCCATATTCCACAACTTCATCCAAAAATAATTTTACGATACCATTTCCAATGCAGAAGACGAATTTCATCAGGTTGAGAAATAGGCACGTTCCATCATATTTAGCCATATTCCGGAACTTCATTTCAAAAATCGATTTAAAATCCCGTTTCAATCCCTTTCCAATGCACAAGCCGAATTTCATCATAATTGGTTGAGAAATAGGCAGGTTTCATCATATCTGGCCATATTCAAGAACTTCATCCAAAAATCATTTTAGAATCCAAATTCCAATGCACAAACCAAAATCATCTATCATCTATCATCTATATCTTCTATATTATTAAACGAGCAATAATTGCGGGTATGTATATATGTCCGCACGAAAAACTACTTCGAGACCGATTTCGTTGACGTAAAATGGCTATATGATGTCTTTTTGCATGAAAATGCGATTGAGTCTGGTCTCAAGTCTGGGAAAACTCTGTAAAGCCTTCAAATCTGGAAAAATTATCCAAATTTTACAGCGCCATCTCTAAAATGGTCAATTGTATATCGCTCATTTGCTACCACAATGGCATAACTCAAAATCGGTCGTTTTTGACTTATTTATAGAGAAATATCGGCTTTTTAATATAGTTAAAACTGATATAACGACACACATAAAGCTATAAAGCTCACTACAAGACAAACGGAAATGTCTCTCAAATTATAACATTTGTTATTTTTAAATTGTGTCATTGTTGCAGCAAATGAGCGATATGTATTGTGTATTTTTTTTTATAGAAAAGAATGTTTGATGATTTTTTTAAATAGTACAGCTCACAGCTGCGTAGTTAGCAGCATACGGAGTTGGGATGTATTTAATTTTTTTTTTATGATTTTTTTTTCATGGATGTCCATTTTCCAAATATCACGACAAAAAAAAAAAAAAAATTAAATTAATGTTGGATGATCAGCATATTTTTTTTAGTCTTTTCCCGACGAATTTTCCGAGTGGAAATTCGCGATTTTCTCGCATTTTCCGTGATTTTTCCGATATGATGTAAAAGGAAATTATTCTTAGAATATTTTTCTTCATCTGTATACCAAATTACAGAAAGATCTGACAAATTTTATCTTTCTCTATGTTGATACGTCACATTGTGTAAATCTATCTACATATTATATAATTTAGTAGAATGCTCAAAACTTTTTATAAAACCAAGTAATTTTTCGGCAAATTCCCATGCCGCAGTAGTCTAGGTGTTAGCGTTGTGGATTTTAAAATTTTAGATCGTAGTTCGAACCTCGAAAATTACATTCTTGAGATAAATTTTTTTTTCGTTTTTTTTTTTCAAATTTATATGGCATGTATGATTGAATAATAATAAAAGATGAATGTAAAAGTAGTAAGCTACATTTAGGCTATTATAGTAAATTATTTGTGTTGCAAAGGCACAATTATGACATTTACGTTCACAAAAATCAAGAATTAACTACAAAAACTACATTTACATTTAAGTTACGGTAAATGTATGTATATCAGTACACGTAGGTATAATTTGGGAAACTACATATATATATGTATTTAGGTGAAGGATCATTAATTCGAGCGAGAATCTTGAAAATTTATATGAAATCGATATTGAAATAATTTTCTGGAAATATTGGATTCAATTTTCAATTGTAGGATTTAATTATTCCAGTGATTTTCTTGACCAAAAAATCACGAAAATGAGTGGAATAGAATAAATATATAAAAATAAAATATCACATAAAAAATCGTTCTTAAATCAAAATAAGGTACGAGTATCAAAACCAACGCGGCATAATCGATGGGATGTAACTCCTCAAATAAAATGCGATACTAATCCTTCGCTTGTGGATGCACAAAATTATGATAAATATCTGTTAGATATTGTGTTATTGAAAATTATAGAAACTATTTATGACCCTGAACTTAAGGAATATAAAGATTACGAGATAATCTCAAAAATAGTAAATTCGACCGGTATAACAGCAATGATTTCTGCAATGCGTCCCGATATCGATAATATAGAGGCGTATATACGAAATACCATTGCACATGCTTTTGTGGTGGTCGCAATTGTTTTTGGCATTCCAACATTATTATCGTTCCTCAAGGTGGTCTGCCAGAGTACCAAATGGCAAGATCGTTATACTGGCATAAAAATCGTACAACAAATCGCTGTTCGAATAAACGCGATTTCATCTTGTATTATCAAGCTATTGATCGAAGTGATAATAAATGGTTTAATTGATGAACACCGAAATGTACGAAGTATTACCGCTTTAGCCATGTTAGCGTTGGCTGAAACAGCAACACGACATGATGATACAATAAATTGATTAATAAAAATAGTTTAAGTTTTGAAAATTATTCTAGTTTTTTCTTTTCAAGTGCCCATTGTCAACAGTATAAATGTTTGGATCAATGACTACCCCATAGGATACGTTGGGTGGTACTTTCACTTTTTTACTAAAGCGTTTTTCACGCAACTATAAAAAGAAGTTTTATTAAAACACCGTTGACTGGTGGATGCTTTTTGGTTTCAAGCGTCATCGGTGGTTTAGTAGAGCAAATAAAATAATTGTCGTAATACTTCAAATGGTGGTAGCGTTAGGAGTGATGAAGCTAGCGACAGACTATAAATTTTATTCCTCCACCATCTCCGGTAAACAAGGTAAGAGTAGTAAGCATTGTGCTTTTATTTTAGCGCGCAATAGCACATCTGAATATGCAGGCAGTTTCAAGAATTATCCAATTGTGGCTAAAGAATGCGGTGGTACTGAAACAATATTTGATATTTTATCCGATATTTCCATCAAGGTACCATCAACGTCCTCGTATAAATCATAATTTGGTTCAACTTTAACCAATTCCCCGATTATTGAACTTCCCTTTTGATTTTTCCTATTCTGAATCACCAATAATTATCTTAGCACTCTCGGTATATACTATCGGAAGGAAATGTGCTAATAGAGATAATGCACCTCGACTCGAAAATATCTGTAGCGGGCTAGCGGTCATGATAATAGTACAAAATCATTTGTGAAAAATAATACAAATAAAAAATTTATTTATACAACTACTGTTGTTTATTTAAAAAACACTAGTTTTTTATTTTAATACAAAATCAGATGCTTGGAACGTCATTTCTTCGTTAAGATTGCACCAGGACGTGCAGGAACGGTTAATTGGAAACAGTTAGAAAATTGAGGCATAGTAGTATCTCATCGAGTTTTATACGAAATTTTGATATTATGAATTTTGTCTTAATAGCGGCTTGATTTTTTTAACCTCTTTGAAACGTTTATTTTTAGCCGGAACATCAGTTGCTACGCTTAGAATTTCCATACTGAAACCCATTCCAGCTCATATATCGAGGAGTTCGGAACTTATATCACAATTTGTTTGCCCGTTTGGTAATAAATTATTTGCTATCTATATTATCATATTGAGTGGCGACCGGTAAAATATTCATATAAGCTAAAAAGAAAATTAATTAGGATATAGTATAAATAACATAAAATAATAAAACTTACACGACACACAATTTTCAAGAATATTTTGACATGTAGTACTGTAACATGTTCCACTTCGGATTTTGGTTGTAGCAGCGAATGTTCAACGTTCCATGATTGTTGGGTGGACTCGGTACCAAAACCAGTACCTTTAGCCCAATATGCATGACTTTTATTATCCAATATTTTTTGCTCACTAGTGTTACAAGTGGTAGTTTTTAATTATGATGAAATTTCCGTTTGCAAACCACTCAATTGTGAATGATGCGTTAATACGCTCAAAAATTCAGAACTAATTGTACCGCGTCAACTTCGATCAACAAACGCCATCATCCGTTGTCAGCGATGAACAATCCAATAATTATCGGAATACTTAATAGGGTAGCGTTGGTAAGTGATGAGGTTAGCAACAGACTTAAATTTCACTTCTTCATAATTTCCGGTAACACCAAGTACTAAGCGTAGTAAGCATTGTGCTTTTATTTTAGCGCGCAATAGCACATCTAAATATGCAGACAGTCTCACGAATAATCCAAATGTGGCTAAAGAATGTGGTGGTACTGAAGAAATATTTGATATTTTATCCGATGTTTCTGTCAAGGTATCATTCACGTCCTCGTATTTTTCATAATTTGGTTCAACTTTTTTAGTCAATTTTAGCCAACAAACTTCCCTTTAGATCTTTCCTATTCTGAATTATCAATAATTATCTTAGCACTCTCGGTATATACTATCGGAAGGAAATGCGCTAATAGAGATAATACATCTCGACTAGATATATCTATAGTGGCGGTGATAATGGTACAAAATCAGATGCCTGGAACGTCATTTTTTCGTTAGGTTTGCACCAGTACGTGCAGGAACGGTTGTAGTAAACAGTCAGAAAATTGTGGCATAGTATGTATCTCATCGTGTTTCATACGAAAGTTTGATATTATGGCTTTAGTCTTTATAGCGGCTTGATTTGTTAACCTCTTTGAAACGTTTATTTTTAACAACAGCATCAGCTGCTACGCTTAGAAATTCCATGCCGAAACCCTTTCCAACTCATATATCGAGGAGTTCGGAACTTAGATCACGATTTGTTTGCCCGCTTGATAATAAATTACTTGCTACCTATATTATCAGATTGAGTGGCGGCCGGTAAAATATTCATATAAGCTAAAACGAAAACTAATTAGAATATGGAATAAATAACTTAAAATAATAAAACTTACACGACACACAATTTTAAAGAATATTCTGACATATAGTATTGTAACATGTTCTTCTTCGGTTTTTGGTTGTAGCAGCGCCTGTTCAACGTTCCATGATTATTGGGTGGATCCGGTAACAAAACCAGTAAGCCCTTTAGCCCAATATACATGACTTTAATGCACAATATTATTTGCGCACCAGTGCTACAAGTGGTAGTTTTTAATTATGATGAAATTTCCGTTTGCAAACCACTCAATTGTGAATGCGTGAATACGTTCAAATAATTCAGAACTAAATGTACCGCGTCAACTTCAATCAACAACACCATCATCGGTTGTCAGCGATGAACAATCCAATAATTATCGGAATACTTAATAGGGTAGCGTTGGGAGTGATGAGGCTAGCAACAGACTATAAATTTCACTTTTTCGCCATCTCTCAGCATTGTGCTTTTATTTTATTGCGCAATAGCACATCTCAATATGCAGGCAGCCTCAAGAATAATCCAAATGTGCCTAAAGAATGTGGTGGTACTGAAGAAGTATTTAACATTTTACGGAATTTTGATATTAAGTATAACTTTAGTCTTAATGATTTTTAACCTCTTTGAAATGTTTATCTTTAGCCGTAACACCAGCTACTACGCTTAGAAACTCCATACCGAAGTATATTCCAGCACCCATTTCGAGAAGTTCGGAATATGTATCAAAATTTGTTTGCCCGCTTGGTAATAAATCCCTTGCTAATTTTGATTGAGTGGCGTATGGTGAAATATAAAATATAAGCTAAAAATAAAACTAATATTATATTATATTCTAATAAATAAACTATAAAAAGTAAAACTTACACAACACAAAATTTTCAAGGATATTCTAACATTTTGTATGAGTTTTCAAATAGAATTCGTTGCTTCTAATATCTACATACATTGTGTAATTGCTAATGTCTGTAAGTATGTACATAACATAAAACGAAGTACTAAACCAAAATCTATTTTAACTGTACACCGTACGGTACAATAAAAAAAAACAATTGAGAGAATGCAAAACAATATATGTATGTATATGTGTTAGTGTTTTGGTTATATGATGATGATGATGATAGAACGACAACGATTGACGATTGTAGGGTGTGCTCTAGCGGAGAAAAAATAAATTAACTCACCCACAAACTTTTGAAATTTACTATGGAAAAGCAGAAGAATTTTCATTAAAATATTAATAAAAGTGGTAAAAGACTAATTATTAGAACGAAAATGATGCTTGTTGTTTTAATAAACCTTATTAGTATCTAAAGACGTCACTATAATGGTTTATATTACTATTACATGTTAAAAAAAACTTATATTTAAAATTTTATTATTATTTTTTTTAATGGTTATATAAAATAAATAATACATGACTATAATAAAATATGGTATTTAAAATAAAAACTTATTTCATATATCAATTTATAGAGAAATTCATTTTTAAACTTGTATTCTGTTACTCTAATTTACAACAAATATATGCAATATTCAGCAATATATTTCCCCTATTTCAAATGACAAAGTATGGGATATTCCGTTCGGTATACAAAAATCATACTTCAAACTATATATTAGATGCGCTATATTATCAAAATATTACGATTTTAATTTAGAAATATTAAATTCAAATCATGAATTTTTCCATATAACGCCATATAAACAAAAATCGGCTTATGGGTGAACAGCTTCATTTTTTTCCGATAGGTAGTGCTTTCTCAACTTATCCAATCGTCAATTGCGGAATAATGTTGATAGAGCAAGGATGTCATAAAACGCACTCTGCTTCGTATTTGATGATTATTTCAAATATTATAATTTCAGATGTTCGTTAGATTTCAAATGTTTTGTCATCGTCAGTTTAATTTTCAATATTCTTTAATATTGAGATGTGTTATTATTATTCTTATTCTTATACAAATATAAATGAAAAAATTTAATTAAATATATTGTTAAATTATAAAATAAAATACAAAACTTTAAATAAATTGAATAATTAATATTTAACATATTATATAATAGTGAGAGTGATAGCTAAACATTTTATTTATTAAAAATAAGCTCGCAGTCAGTTTGTGTAAAAGCTTTCATATAGCTATAATAGTGACAATTATATACAAACAATATTTTTAACAGTAGTTCATATTTATTTTATGTGAATTTTTTTATTTATAAAGTGTATTAAAATTAAGTAAGTAAAAGTTTTTTCAAATAAATTTAATTTGTTTGAAGCGATAAGATTATTCATTATGTAGCTATTTTAGTATTAATTTAATTTAAAGATTCTGAAATGTGTAATGTTTATTTATACTTTGCATTAAAACATTATATTTTAATGACACTTTATTAATATGTAAATATAAGTTACGACATGTAACTAACTTTTTATATGGAAAGATTTTGACTAATTTATTTTATTGCGAGAATTATTATAGTGTTAAATCGTTGTGAAACTAGTTAAGAAGTGTATAAATAATTATTTTTAAATTAATTTATATATTTTTTTTCCGCTGGCGCTACATCCCATATATGGATTTGGCCGCCTCAAATGAGGATACGTAATCAGAATTTTCATGCGGATGATAATGATTGATTAATTCATTGACCTTAACCAGCCGTGAACATTTTTCACCCACCGAGAATCGAGCCCGGGACCTCCGGAGGTTAAAACAAGTATGCTAACCACTGTACCACCGGGGCGGCAATGAATTTAAATGTGTAACTGAAAAATGTGTTTATTATTTAAATACATAGATTATCTAAATAATTAATTCTGTTAAACTTGATGATTAACCATACTAAATGGATAATATATGTACAATATAATTATAAACATCACAATTTAATGGATAATTTTGAAATTTGCTCAGTTTTCAATAAATCGCATATTGTGTCGCTCAATCGCATATTGTAAGTTGAATTGTGGTTTTAAAAGTATATTTCTTAAATTATTGGTCAGGAAAATTAAGATATTCAATATCTTTAAAATCCATTAGGTACAAAGAATTTAATTTCCTCCTGTTTTTAAATTCATTTTGTAAATGTACACTTCGACTAAGCCCGTTATATGAAAATTATTACTTCTAATACTATACAATATAATAATATTTAATTATAAATAGCATACTGTTAATATTTAAATACAGCATTACAAACAAACGCCGCCCCGGTGGCACAGTGGTTAGAATGCTTGCATTAAGCTCCGGAGGTCCCGGGTTCGATTCCCGGTGGGTGAAACAGCTATACATCCTCCGGATGGTCGAGGTCCATTTTTTAAGTTCAACGATTTTTGTAATAATTGGTGAGCAGGGATTTTCTAGTGTTAGGAAACATGTGCAGTGGACTTTGATTTCGGGAAATGTCGTTTAGTGGGTCCTCTAATAGGCCTGGGGTTCGTTTTTTTTGAATATTTTTTTATTGATCATAATTGGTGAAAGAGAGTTTTCGAGTGCCAAAACGCGATAACACCGGGTATTGATTCTTTAAAAAAACGTTAAGGAAGTTCTCGTCCGGTGAGCCCCTGTTTGCTTGGTTTTATCTTACTTTTTAACTTACTACCGGTTTCTGAAACGGTTATTTGATTTTTATTAATGTTGGTTGGGGTGGTTTTATTTCAGTAAAATTCGTTTAAGAGGATCCTCCTATGGGAATTCATATTTTTATTATTTTCTTTTGTTAATAGTAATTGGTTAGATGGAAATTTCCTAGTGAAAGGAAGCAATTGTAATGGGTTTTGATTTCTTGGAAAAATATTTTAGTAGGCTTTCTGGAGAGGTTCGGGTTTCATTTTTATTTTATTTTCTAACAAAGAAAATCTAATTGTTGTTATTGCTATTGATATTGCATTGTGTTTTGTTTTTTTTATTTGTTCAATTGTGATTTTTGTGAATTAAATAGATATCATAAATTAGTTCCAAATATGGATCGTATAGGTTCTGTAAAATGGCCAATTCCAATGGACCAAAGCCATTTCTCAACCGATTCCGATAGAACTCGGTATGTACCATGAAAATGGGATTGTAAAATGGGAATATGAATATTATTCTAGTTTCAATAGAATTAAACCATTTCCTTTCAATTGGGATGAATTGTATAGAATGGGATTTGTTTAGTATAGAATGGGATTCAAACATGAGTGTCGGAAATTTTTCTGGGAAATCGACAGTCTAAATGGAACTAACATATTGCTCAATTGAATGAGGTGAAACTCAGTGACATGAACGTGTAACAAACGCTAATGTAATTCGGAACGAGCGTAGCTCGGTGCTCCTGGGACTTCAATTGCTGCGTTCCATTTAATGTGGCAAAGTACACACAAGTACTTCTGACTGCATGCAGCTACTCTTGCTAAATTTTATGAGTAGTTTGCTTTTTGAATTTATGGCGTCCTCGTTACAAGAATATTTAGTACAATTAATCGGTAAGAAATGGCTAATCAGTTTTCAAATTAATAATTAATTTTCCAACTTTCCATGTTGTACGTAAATTTTTTTAAATTAATTTTTATTTTCACAATTAATTTTCTGCGTTCCGTTTACCATCTACTCCCAAGTACTTATTTGTACTTTGCCACTTCAAATGGAACGCAGCAATTATAATTGGTTGAGACGTATATAAGCTCCATCATACTAGAGCATATTCCAGAACTTCATTCAAAAATCATTTTAGAATCCCATTTCCAACGCTCATGTCAAATATTGTGTAGTGAGGTACGACCAAACGGACGATAAAAAGTTTGTAGTGAAAAAAAATTTTGTGTGAGCCGCGTGCTTGGCTGATATACTTATATTTTTTTTTATTATATTTCTTGCATTATACAATGTTTTTCCAACTTTCACGCCATTGCAGTCACATTTTTCCTTATGTTGTTTTTTTTTCTTTTTCACTGGCGGTGTTTTTTTCTTTCCCATGAGTTAACCTTCGCTTGTTCTGAGCAAGACTGTGTTGGTGAATATCCGAGTTTTCTTAATTTTTTATGCACTTTTTCATTTTTTCCCATTTCTTTCTTTCTTGATATTTATCAACAACGGTGAGTTAGTAGGGCAGGACAAGAGGATCGTGATAATAGTTTGGGGCAGGGTTCGGTTTCCTGGTGGGTTCCTACATAATTCTCCGGTCATGTCGGTCCCTCATGGCAGGCTGTCGGAGAGATCTACAAAGCACTTGTGCTGGCCGTTTACGTTAGGGGCTGCTGCTTGAATCACATGCGATCAACGTATGGTCTGTTACAGAGGTGCCCTTCCATCTTTTATTGGCATCGGTGTCAGTGTTGCGACCGGAAAGGAAATTCCGGTAGACTGGCCGATAATTAATGGACCCTGGATGGAGTGGTCATCCTGGACGGGCAGACCTAATTTATGATTTCCTTTTTTTTTGCTCTAATAACATTGAGTTGATTTTGTAGCGATTCACTCATTCATTCGCTTAATCATTCGTTTCAACGCTACAATTAAACAATCCATTAAAATTTGGTATATAATTGTACATTTGAAAATCAATCCGATCCCATAGTGACAGCTACAAAATATGGTATATTGCAACAGATCGCATTTATATTTTGGGTTTGTTTTCTCACTACGGATTGAATTACAGTGTCTTTACTACATTTTAAGTACAACGTATCAACTGCTCGACGTCACATTTCAGTGCGCTAAAAATGGAAAAATTCAATCCAATTTCTAGTATTCTCCATCACCAAAATTCACACATACACATTCTTATACATACTTTCATACAACAAATTCGTTTTCTTACAATTGGTGCAGCAACATTAGCCATTTTTTGTACTTTCTTTTGTACGCGAATAAAATTCTCTAAAAAAACTTTCAGTGCGAAAACACACAATAAACTAAATTCTATTCGAGTACATGAAAAGTTCTATTTTTCTTTTTATCATAAATGTGTTAATAATAATTAATTATTGTGAACATTTTGTAAAATTATAACGGGGGATATCTGATTTGTCATTCACAAATAAATTGTATTATAAAAATGAATTTTCTCAAGCGATTTTATTGCGTTCGATTACACATATTAGATTGCAGTCAGACAGCGAATCACCGCATATTAGACAACCATCCGTTACCATAATTTCTTTCCCTCTTGATTTTCTCTTATTGGTTCAATTTTTTTTGTTTCTCCTTATTGCGGTCATTCGAGCATAGTTTTCATGTCTGGAAATCCCGATTCCAACTCTGAACTTAGCCCGCTATCCGTACCGCACCAGATCTCTGATTCTATGTCTGTTAACGAACTCTACGGAGTTCGTTACAGGAGAAGTTTTAAGTTCTGTACCGCGAGCTTTCAATAATTAACACTAGAACTACCGACCGGTCAAAACGACCGATTATACATTTATTGCATTCAATTATTTTAATTATTATGTTAATATTTTTTTGGAAGTTTATGATGAATTTTAACATAATTACTTTGTTGTCATATTAAAAGTCATCACAGATTCCCACAAAAATATTAACATAATAATTAAAACAATTGAATTCAATAAATGTATAACCGGTCATTTTGACCAGTCGGTAGTTCTAGTGTTAAACATTCGTGTGTCTGGCGGCATTAATGAAGTGATTTGCATTAAAATACGACGTAAAATATTGTAATGGAGATTTGCAAGTACTTGATTGGGATGGTAAATATTCAGTTATTAACTCATGTTGTTCAAAATGGTCCGAATACCATGTATTTACTGTCGCAACAAGCATATCAGTGTTGTCTGCGGGATACCTGAATCTTCCTCCACATCAACGTCATCAAGTCGTCGTCCGAATCAGTATATATATTAAATAATCTTTAATCTTTAATATGAAATAATACAATTATAATAAATAATATATAATTATATAATAATAACACAATCACTTCGCAAATGCGATGTTAGACTGCTATTGAGTAGTCACATTTGTCAATTTTAATTTCGCAAAAATCCGATATCGCATTTTATAATAAGGCGAGAAAATGTAGTGCGAAATCGCATTTTTTTCAAACAGGGTCCTTGGAAATAGTGGCAAAAAAATAGTTTAAAGTCTTCGTCTTCCACGTACAACAGCCTTCAAAGCGATAAAACGATACCGGGAGTTAGGTTCTTCTTCGGACCATCCAGAAAGATGGTGTCCGCGCACCGTTAATACTCTACAGCTCCCAAACATCATTAAAAGTCTGATTCTCTGAAATCCTCAAATCAAGATCCACCATATAACCAGGAGTCTCCAAGTAAAGTGCGAAACAGTTCGAAAAATAGCCAAAGAAACCATTAACAACTATCCGTACAAGCTTCAAAAAGCCCATTTTCTTACGACAAAATGAAGCTCACATGACTTGAAAGATGCAAAGTGTTACTGAAGCGGAAATCCAGAAAAATTAGTTTTACCAATTTTTCCAAGCAATTCACAATGCTACAATGGGAAAAGCGTTGTGTTTGGTCAAAAACTACTCCTGGACAAGCTCGAATTGCTGCCAGAACCCAAAAATCTAAATTTGTTATGGTTTGGGTTGTGGAAAGCTACTGCTCAAATTCATCAATTATCGACGTTATGGAATGGTGACCGTAATCTGCGGATTTAAATCCTCTCAACTGGAGACTAAAGACTGTACCATACCATATAAAAATTTGGAATCATTATGTGCTGCCATTGTCAAGGTATGGGATGAAATATTTCTAGGAATGCTTCGAACTGCTGCTGATAATTTTAGTAATCATTTAAATAAACGTGTTATTTACAAGTCTATAAAAATTTCATATTTGGTTCAAATTCTTTAGAAATATTTGGAAATTAATCAGTCTCCGTATTTTATTGTCACCCGGTTAATATATCTATTTGCTTTTACTTTTAATTGGTTTATTCAAAGGAAACGTAATATAGTATTTTCTTTTATTTATTTTTTGTAATGACGCTTCTTACGTGTTTTAAAGAAGAATGGATGAATACCTAAACGTTGTTTTTAAACGATGTTTTGATGTTTTATTTTTTACTTGTTTATTTGAAACTTTTTTTAGGATTTTGAAAGATAATCTTGTTGTTAATATTTGCACAATAGACAAACAAAGCACTTAAAACTTTATAAATATTCGCTTGCTGCTAAATCTGATAGGTTTGGGTAAGGGACGTTTCTGTTTCATGAAAATGGTATTTTTCGACGGAAAAATCTCTTGAGTTTGATTATACTAAAACTAGTGGTGTGTTTCTGTCGCACGGTTAAACAATGAAATGAAACTAAAAACGTACATTTAAACTTTTTTTAACAGGGGCCAAGAAGTTTAATAAAAACTGATTGATTTAAATAAAAAAATAAAATTAGAAGAAAGAGAGAAACATTAAGTTAGTTTGACGAACTTTATAAATCAGGCGAAAATAATTAAATTAAAGTCAAAAAGACGAAGCAAAACGAATTGAGGAATAAAATTTTGTAAAAAGAAACAGAAATCAATTTAAATTAATCTTTTTATTTATTTCAAAAGACATACGAGAAAAAGTTGAAACATTTTTTCTAAAAGTTTTATTCAATAATACACTTTGTCGAAAACAAATTTTTTTAAGCGCAAATTTGTGGAAAAAGCTGAAAAATTAACTGTTCATCTTTCTCATACTTTTTCCATGAAGTTTGTAACCAAATTTATAAAAACATGTTTGTAAATAAAAAATTAAATTTTGAATATACAATACTTCTCATTTGTATGCATTATTCTGATTTGTTGTTCTTTATTGTTAGAGACAAAATACCAGTTTTTGAAAACACAAGGAAAACCGAAACCACGTCGAAATAAACGGAGGAATGGAGACCGTTTCTACATCAAAAACATAAAATAAAGAAAACAAAAGGATTAATTACACAAATTGTTATTTGAATAAAATTGTATTCCAAAGACATTTGATCATTTATTTTATACTCGTTATTATGGTTACTTTTATATTCTACTATTATTACAACGTACACATATTTATTAATATGGGTAAAGCTGAGTAGGGGTGGGGTCACCCCACCCCTAGAATAAGAATTCAGAATTGGATAAACAAATTTTCAGGTTGGTGCATAATGTTGTTTCATCCTACGTTTAAAGCTATCTTTTCTTAAGAAAATGTCGAAGAGATGGGCAAGTTTATTAAAACTCTTGAACATCATGTTTACCGGTTAATTGTCACAATAGTTTGTTCAATGTTTTTACTCATGAAGGAGATATACTCTTAAATTCCTACTCGGAGCCTTTATTTTCATTGATTCCATTATAGATAGTGCACCGATTCGATTAAGTAAAATATTTCCAACAAACGAACATTTTAAAAGACAGGTTTTGCATCCAGTAAGACATTGTAGGTAAATGTTGATGGTAATACCATCTATCTTTCCACGTTATATACATATAACTACGAATAGAATTTTTTTTTGGATACTCCCAAAGTTTCGGCTATGTTCACTGTAAAAAGGCCACCGGATAATAACAACAAATTCAAGTTGATAATATAGAATCTTAACTGTCTCGAGGTCAGAAATATCCCTTACCACCGCTTGATAAAACCAAGCATGGAATTAGCTCTAGCGACGAATTGCTTAAAGTGCTTAGTAAAGCAAATGTTTTAAACAAAAGGAACCACTAGGTCTGTAATTTCGAAGACTTTTTGTAAAAGTATACCATTAATTTGATATTGTTCTATAACAGGGTTAACTTTCTGATGGAACGATAAACTCTTACACTAGTTAAAGTTAAAACTGAGAAGGTTAGACTCACACCATTTCGTTGGATTGTCGATGTCTTCTTGTAGTTTATTGTTATCGCTGATGTTTTCGACTCTTCTGAAGATTTTGAGATCAACTGCAAACATTAATACTAAAATTATAAAGATCCAAGGACCAACATAAAAACCTTGCGGTACTCCCCGAGGTAGCATGAATTATTTCTGATCTTCTATTACGAAGCTCAGTGTACTGAACGTGGTTACTCCAATATGATATAAACCAAGCACCAAAGTGTTGAGAGAAATCTAATCTGTATAACTGTTCCAATGTTTTAAAATGAATGATGGAGTCAAAGACTTTCGTAAACTCAGTATAGACCACATCAATTTGTTTATGCTTTGCAATTTCTTTAATAGTGTTGCTGGTAAATTCAATAAGATTTGTCGATGTTGATCCTGTTGTTGGTATAAAATCGTAGGAACCAATGGTCTGAATGAGTTGCATAATACCAGTTCAAATAATTTGATTATTGAGTACATTGATGTAACTCCTCTGTAACAAGGAACATGATTTCTTGTTACAGTTTTGAAAATTAGTACCACTCTGGTTACTTTCCAATTGAACTGGTCGTGTAACCTATTCTCCGATTTACGCTCTAACAGTTTTAATTTGTTTATTTTCTTTAAAATTTTTTAGATTCCATATTTTAACACTAGATTTACGGAACCCGTCAATTTGACGGATTTCAAATTTAATGTTTAAAAATAAGGAAAATGCTAAGATATTTTTTAAATTTATGTTGAGTTTTATAGATTTAATGATTTGAATGTATATTCTAATTCATATTCGTTTAGACCCCTCAAGTTCAGTGTGTGGTATACCTATTTTTCCGAAAACGCATCAAATTGACGGGTTAACTAATTTCTTGAGCATACATTGAGCTCATACAATTTGTGTTTTTTCTCATTCGAATACTCATTCGAAACTCGTTCGAATACATTTTTTTGTATTTTGTATGTTGTATTTAGTATACGCGTAGTTCTCTTTTTACACAAAGTGATTTATTTTTGAATTGGTAAGTTGAAAATATATTCATAATTTTTTATTATTAAGAGTATTTTTTTTTACTGAAATTGAATGAGGCTAGAACTGCTAAATTGCTGCAAAATATAATCGACATAAACACAGACTCTTTTCACGTGGATGTTCAACGTATCCGGATTCTGATCAAAGCATCGAATTGCATTTTTCAGACAGTGAAAACGAAAATCTTTCTAATGTATGTCACAGCAAAAAAAAAGATGCATATCGTTTCGGAGTCTGAAAACGAAAGCAATGTAGGAATAACTGATACATCTCAAAACCAAAATAAGAAGACTAAAGTGGCTCTTGATGGAATTTTATGGAAGATGCTAAAATAAGCTAGAACTTGTGGTAGACCGCCGGTTTTCACATTATTTAAAGGTGTGCCAGGGCCAACTGCATATGTCAAAAGAAATATTCTACGTGGTACCTAACCACTGTGGTGCACTGTAAGAAATTGAATCGAAATCCTTCGATTTATTAGGTTTGTTAAAAGATCTGAACGTAGTCAACGTTTAAAAAATGATATGTTTACTTTAATTTCTCAACCATGGAATAAATTTATTGAAAACAGCAAGGCCTGTTATAGGCCTAATGCAAACATTACTATTGATAGGCGGTTGTTCCCAAAGCGACATGTCGTTTTAACAAAGGCGAGATGCCGTTTTACACAATCATGAAACACAAACTAGACAAAGTTGGCATGCAATTTGGGTTAGCTTCGGGCCTAAAAAGCAAATATTTGATAAATAGCTTCCCGTACTTAGCTAAAGATGAAACACTAGTCTCTGTAGTACTCTTAGCGAGTTCATAGACCCCAAACTCGCTAAGTTATATTTCGGGCGTGGGAGAAATTAGCCATCGAAAATTACTTGAAAAAATAACGATTTTGGTTGGAACTATTCAGGCTAACAAAAAGGAATTGTCAGAAACAGCAAAAAATAAGAAGGATAAAATGAATCGGTTCTCCACATTGCTTTACACTCTGGGTCTTGCATTTTAACTCTACACAAATGGTGTAACCGACGTTATAAATTTCAAAAATTTAACCGATGAGTAAAACCAAACAAATAATTGTTTTTTTGTAATACACCAAAATGTCGCTCAATTTATGTTGAAGCAAGGGGAAATTATTTTACACAGCCAGTAAAGAAGAAAAGGGAAATCCCCTCTTAATTTTATTTCCTAGGTTGTTTTTTGTGGTTTTTGATTTGTCTCGTTTGGCTTACAACATTTCATTTCGTGACATTGTCCAAGACAATGGCACGAAATGAAATGTTTTTTTAAGTTAACGTGAAAATAATTTACAAAAACGAAAAAATCTAAAATAAATTTTAACAGCCATTACCCGAATAATTCATGGTGGTAATTACATAGTATTTAATTGTGATCATTCAAAAAAAGATTTGTATTTATCAGAATATTCCGATTATTCTGTAGAAGTCAGCCATTATTAAACAAAAAAAGAACAAATAAGAATATTTTGGAGCCGTTCCAAGTGGTCGTTTTGGTTTCTTGAGGTGCCCATTATATGTACGTTGAGACGATCTCAGAATAGTGGTGAATATATCCTTACAAAAGGGCGCGTGCACCTGTTATTTTGTGGTGCTCATGGAGCGACTGGTGGTTCAGTCCTTTATACCAAAAACATAAAAATAAAAAAGTTGTTGCCGTGAATTGAATTTCGGGTAGATAAACAAAAATGAAACATTTAATGAATTCGGGTGGTCGGTCGATTGTTAAATTGATACAAGTTGCGAGATTTGTTTATAGTGGATTAAAGGTAAAATGGCCTGTTGCGAAAAAAAAAATTAATATTATTTTCAGACCAACACGCCACCAAAGCTCTGATACGTGGAAATTGATGAGTTTTCATATTCGTTTTTTTAAAAGATTTTTTTTAATATGTGCATATCTATCTAATCTGTGTCGTTTCACCACGTAAGTTTGTTACAAAAACAAACATAAAACAACATCAAACAAAAATAAAAGCAATTACACACTCTAGAACATAGTTGTGGGTAGTGTTGTAAAATTTCCGATATTTTTAAATTTGGTAATGTTACCGGTAACACATTTCAATTTGTACAAAAGAGCACTAGTAAAATTTTGACGTCTGGAGAAAAGTAGTAAGATTTTTAAATAAAAGATAAACGGCTTATTATTTTTTCAAATATATTTCATTTTCTTCAAAGTAATCTCGTTCGGATACAATACACTTACACAGTTGAAAAAATATTGCTTATGTAATGCAAATTGCATTACATATAGGTCCAGTGCAAGGCTGTATTACAAAATGATACAAAGCTTGCATTAAAAGTTAGTTTGATACAATTTGCATTGATTTGTAATACAGCAATTAGATTCAATTTTAGTGCAACATTCCATTAGAATATAAAGCAAATTGTAGAAGAACCGTTAATCAACTGCATTAAAATGTATCAAAGACTGCATTAATAAAATATTTTAGAAGTATTAAATTTTATAGCAAGTTGCATTAAAAGCTCCGTAATTTTAGCGATTTTTTTTTTGATTTTCCGGAGTTTTTCGTTGGTTTTGATGCATTGAGATTGAGGGTCGAAATCTCAGATAGCAGTTTACTTAAAAAAATAAAAAAAAACATTTATTTTCATATCATCTTTCAATGGGCGGGCTAGCCTAGTTCACTTTATGGTCGCCCAAGGTAACAACTTATAAATTAAGAACTGAAAAGCTTACGTTAAAACATAATAGATATTTTCGAATCCGGAAAACTAAATTATTAAAGATTTATTAGGCTGCTAGTTGGTTTGATTTAGTGAATTTTATACCAGGCAGTAATGCAAAACTCGTGCATTATCTTATTATTCATATATATATATATATTTATGTCCGCTTGTTTTAGCGAATTTTATGTTGATATAATTTTTCAATTTGAGCAGGTTGCTTTAAAATGTTTAATAGTTGCATTAAAAATATTTTTTAATGCAAATACTGCTTTAGAACTCCTCATAATTGCATTAAAATTATTTTTAACGCAATCATACTTTACAATTTAATAATCATGTCGATTATAGAATCCGCGGGAGCGAATCAATCGCGGATCGAAAACGAATATAAAAAAAATAGGAAACAATTGGTGTAAATCAAAGTATCCTGGAAAACTTTTATTGATTTACATGCAATTTAGATTTTTTGATTCCCCGAACAAACGAAATAGTTTTCTTGCGTTTCAAAAACAATTGTTTTTTTTGATGAATTGTAAAAAAGTACAAAGGAATTTCAATGAAACTATGATATAAAATTATTGTTTCTCATTTTTTTATATGTACTTTTCGATCCGCGATTGATTCACTCCCGCGGATTCTGTAATCGACATGAATAACTTGCATTACATAAGTGGTAATGCAAGGCTTGCATTAAAAATTAAAGTGATTTTTTCAACTGTGTATGCCAACTTTTTTACTGTTCGAAACAGTTGTTAAGGTCTATTGAACGTTAAAGTGTCTAAACGATTTCCCCGGAGCGGTTTATTGAGTTTCAGGAATAGCCAGAAGTCAAGCGGAGCTAAATCAGGCAAAGGGTAGTTGCGAAATAATATGCGTCGAATTTTTGACCAAATAGTCACGTACAACCAATGCAGTGTGGACGGCGCACTATCATGATGCAAAAAACCAAGAGTTTTCTGCCCAAAACTTTCGTAATGTCAACAAGGTGTCTAATTGTCAATCAACGTTTTTTAAGCACCAAATCCTTGACTTCCTTGATGTGGTGTTCATCGGTCGTCTTCAACGCCTACAGGGAATAATAAATTTTACATGAATATGAGTTTATGATCAAATACAAAACTCTTTAATATCAACATCATCCATAACAGAATTATTCTCACTTTTCTCCAAGTCATCCTCTTCTTCAACGAATAAGATTATATAACGAATAAAATTCAGCAGGAATAACTTCATCTTCGTAATCCACACTTCCTATGTTCGATCTCGACAAGTTTAAATTGTGCAAAGTTTTCCTGGCACGATCCAAAGTCAATGGATCACGTGTTAAACTACATACGTATATAAAACCATATGTACTGAATGTGCTTTCCATTGCAGCTCTCGATGCAGGCATGCTCAAAATATCAACCACCAAGCACTTAAAGATAAAGTAGATCACACTACCGCCGACCAAATTTCATCAGAGAGCTGCTCACTTGCAATCACAAACGGTCGTGAAAAAAGTTCACTTCGAATATTGTAATGCGCCAAAGACTCATATTTGTTTCAAATATCTGTGATTTCGAAATACTCTTTCCTCGAATAGCTGGTTCAAGCCAACTTGAGAATTCTTATAAGTTCTTCGTAGTACACAGTGAACAATTTCGAATAGGGGATCGTAGATGCCTTCATAACTGACTTCACTTCGTCTTCGATAGCCAGCGCCTTCAGGCATATCGGATGTAGCATGAATGTAGATCGAATGTAGCATGAAAAATGTGCGAGTTTTTTATTTCCGAAACCATCCGTACGACTGACTGAAAATTTCAAACTGTTGATAGACTGAATCTTGAAGATATCGACAATGAGCAACTTAAGTCCATGGCATATGCACCCATACTCGGTAATATAGGGATAGCTTTTGTTAACCATTTTTCGGGACGCTTTATTGTTCATTCCATTGTCAGTAATAAGTACAATAAATTTATAAATCTCGACATCTTTTAACACCGCTTCAACTTTCTCGAAAAGCAACTTTAAAAGCCAAATGTCTATTTTCCTTAGTGAGTAGATTTATAGAAAAAAGCTTTGGGTGTATTTCGTTCCATCACCCTATTTCCAAGCGACCACTTATATATGTACTAACCATTAGCAAATATTGCTTAACGTTGTTGTTGAAGTTGTTGCGTCCCTTCTATATTTTGCAGGAACTCCCGGGCTCCCTGATGCACACCGTACACCCGTTTTACATACAGTAACACCGACGGAGAGGATATAATTGCTAATTGTGACAAAATCGACTCGCTTACAGACATCTAAGTGATCAATAGTTAGTAAATTTTTAGTATATTCTATGATACATTAATTACAACAAGACAACATAATTTAAGCTACATGATTGGATACATTTTCTCTGGAAGTCTTAGCCGGATACTTATAACGGAGGTTAATAACGCACACCTCAATTTATTTAAATTTGAATTTTAACTCTGAAACTTACTATTATAGGTTATGAAGCATATTAATAAGGTAAGTTTACGCAAGCCTACAAACTCTGAACTCAGCGCTCATATGCTCAACTTCTGGAATACTGTCGGGCTCCTCAGGTACCTCTGAATGTGATATAAGCCGAAACAGATCACCAATCAATTATTTAGATACTGCCTTATCAGTAGCCCATTCATAACCTACCATCAATTCCACTACGGCTACTCAACTTCATATTTAATATAAACTTGATTTGAAACTACTATTCCAAACAGCATTAAATACACGGCATTGTTGTTGCAAAAATTCCCAAAGTACGACTCTTATAGCATTATCTACAAAATATCGATAAACTGCCTCTTCCGTCACAATAATTCATTTGTACTCATTTACACGATCTTTAAAATGTAAATATTAATTTTTGCTATAGTAGAAATATTAATTAAATTCATTATCAGGTTCATTAATATCGCTGTAAATTTAAATCAATTAATCAGCTATTAGCATTTCTTCAAAACTTTTATAGCCCTAGTATTGGTCACCTCTTTTAATTATCTCCGCCTTCCCGGTCCACTTCACCCTTCAGAGTCTTCAACCTGGCACTAATACTACATAAGTCCTTCCCTTTCCCATACAAATAAATCATATACACTTTATTATGGTAAAGATAACACGAATTATTTTCTTAGTCATTTCTGATTTGCCTTCATCCACTTGAAATGAAACTGTAAAACAAAACCAATAAATGCAACAATTTACTTTGGCAACTAAGATAGCACTTGGCATAAAGTAAATAGTGTGCAATTTATCATGACTAAATGCTGCTATTGAAATTAAATTAAAAAGTATTGAAGCTCTGAAACCCTCCTGCAGGTCAGAGACGACCGAACATAACAAATATAATTAGCATCAGCTAAGAATTATTAAACTCTGAATCCTCCTGGGTTTGTTTGTTTTAAATCTTTTAAAGATGACCGAAACAAATAAATAAAGATTAATTTTATAAAGGTCATTTTATTGATACAGCTCTCGCCATCCGTCAGGCTCGCACCAAAGATAAAACCTAAAATGCAAAACAATGTCCCAAACATAAAGCACCAGATAAAAATAAAAACAGTGCAACTATGTGCGAAAGGTGATAAATGGCTGTTACAATGCAAACCCTAAAAAAAGGCACCAATACTAGAGCGTAAAAGGAGGGTCTCGCAGATAGCCTCTGCAATTCTTTTACAATATTTTAAATTTAGCGGCAATCAACTCGTGTCGTGGGCGCTATTTAATAGCTGTAGTTTCCTACAGTGTTAAATATGTTCAATAAAAAAAATTATTTTCCAATTGGCTGAAGAACTGTCGTTGAATACAAAAATCAATCCAGAAACCATCCTTAAATGTTATCCTTATCACCAACAGAAAATCAGTCCAATATAATCAGATATTGTAAAAAAAAACCTTTAGTAAACGTATGTTTCAATTGCAAAAAATATTCTGATAATATTTTATTTTATTTAGTAATATTTGCTATTGGCATTACAATTTATACATAAAAATAAAGTAAAAATGATATGTATAAAAATACAATTTTTTTGAATTAAGTCACTTCAACAAAATTCGTTTGGGAAATGAAAATCCAAATAACATTAAAAATTCTATTTTTATGGTAGATTTTATAAAATCGGCTTAGAAATTTAGCAAAATTAAAACTCATAAAATATATTTTTACGATTGTTTTGGACTAAAAATCTTTTGCAAAATAAAAATACAATAATCTTAAATATATATTTTATAGAAAGAAATGGAATTTTTATATAATTTATTTCAAAAGTCTTTAAAATTTCCCCATCAGAGCTGAGATTAACCAGATTAATAAAAAAAAACAACGAGCGAGTTCATGCTCAACTCGCATAATAATTATGTGAAACCATTTATGTATAACTATCTATTGAATCATTTCCAGCTTCTTTTATGGGCCTGAGAAATCAATGTAGATAGACGGCTGTTGTTCACTCAGTATTTAAATTTTACATTTTTGGTTTAAAAAGTTATTAGGTCCTTTTATTTTGGATTTGTAGAACGAACTATACCGACATTGATTGTTTAATTAAAAACTGAAATGTATAATTTGTTTGTTGACAACGCAACGAGAAATACAAACGACTATATTTCAGTATAGCCATGTCTTGGTGAGCTTGAGTAAAGTAAAGTTCTGTTAAGTTAATCATCTAACGGCAATCTTGCTGAAGATTCCATATTTAGACTTTTGTGAATGGTCACGGCAAGCCCGGTGAATAAAGCAAAGTGGTATCGCTGGGGCGGTTCTATTAGACACAGACGCTATTTTAACCATAAAATCATAGCAGGTGGAAAGACCGCAGCATATCTCCCTGCGGCTTCTTGCTGGCGCGCATCTTTAGCAAATGTCATTCGAATCTATTTACCACGTTTATAATTTTTGTTTCCTATAAGCCTCGCATCCACCACCGAGCCATACTAAACATATCATCCCTATTAAATAATTTCAAAATTATTAGGCAAGATTCTGCCTCCCAAAATTTTAGCACAGAGCACCCTGTATTTTATAGAGCCATAATCAAAAAATCTGAGCTTTTATAAGGGAATTAGAAACGAGAAAAATACGAAACTTTTCATAGTAAAACACACAAAACATATGGGAAATCACTTTTTTTCCTAAGACAAATTTTTAAATGAAAACGTTACAAATTCTTAATTATGATTTCTGAAATACTTTCATAAATGTTTGAATTTCAACATATATGAATATCGTTTAAGTAAATCGTTTTCATTTTCTTGTAATAATTGATTTATTTAAGCAAACATATTAAAAAATATTCATAACAACAGCATTCTGGTCAAATTGAAATAAAAGCTTACTACGATTCGTCTGGTCATTAAGTCAATATACATTACATAGATGGCAGTGATGACCGTAAAAATTTGGAAAAATCGTCTCAAAAATTACCACCTGGGGAAATTTCAAGTTCAAAAATTGTAGGAAAAGCAAAACAAATTCACAAAAAAAATAGGAACGTGTGATAATTTTGCGATTAAATAATTTTTTTTTCGTATTTTTCTGTAACCATCTTACGTACACTAGTAAAACTAAAGATAAATTTAGCAAGTATTATTTTAATTCGTCAGAGCCAACTTTGATGTATTTTTCAAAATGAAAGTTCGAAAAAATATATATTAGAAATAATTTAATTTTAATATTTCTGCAATTAATATTTACTTAATACCAATATGGCCTTCTTGTATATTGTTCTTAAAGATATTTAGAAAACTTTTATATAAATATTTTTTAATATTTTTGCTTTTTTCATTGAAAAACTTGAAGCTAAAAAACACCATTTTTACTATGGATTCAACAAACTATTTTAATATACACTCATAATTAATTATTTTTTTTATATGTCTGTCATTTCCAATTTAAATCGATAATTCACAAAAAAATGTTTTTTTGAATTCATTTGCTATATTTTTAATTGAATCTTTATTTTTTACACATGATCCGTTTCTCGTTAATTTTCCAACTTAATAATATATTTTGCAACAAGGCTTTAAAAGTAGTGCCCAACTATGGTTTATTATCCTGGTAGCCCGCAATGGATGTATTGCAAAACACTGTGTTGCTATTATATTTACTAGTTTTCTAATAGTTGCACCTAAAATCAATAATATGTTTTTCTAACTTGAAAGATCAAAATTGATAAATGTTACTAATAAAACCAACCACAAAAAAATCAAGGTGGAAAATTTTCATTTTTATCAATCAATTTCAAGGCCACAACTAAGAAATTTAATGAAATATTTTTAATAATATAAAATATTGGTATGATTTACAAATACTTGCAAATACTTGAAATTTCTCAGAACCTGTTATTTATTGTAGTGGGGTGATTGTATTGTTTGAAAAGAGTAGGTACGGGTTAGTCATTCTGAATTTAGATGTTGGACGTATATACATTTTCATAAAATGTATAAGTGGTAGAAACAGAAAATTCCAAAGTCTGGCATATGTTGAGGACATCATATGAAAAAATATGCAGTGTTCATGGTAGTGCATTAATAAGTGAAAGAACTGTGAGAAATTAGTTCACTAAATTTCATTCCAGAGATATGACGCCTCAAGATGAACCCCAGCCGGGCCGGCCTTCTGATGTGGACGACGAACGACTGAAAATGTTGGTAGTACAAAACTGTCGCCAGACAATGCGAAAATTAGCAGAAAAGTTCAATACATCTGAACCAACTCTGTGGAAGAAATTTAGGAAAGTGTCAAAGTTTGGAGTCTGTTGAAAAGGTTGTCAGGAAAAGTGGCTGAACAATCATACGCCCCCGTCATCTGACCTGAAGCTCGTGCTCACGGCAGAAAAATTTTATTTTGTGTATGGTAAGATCGCAACGGTATTATTCACTATGAACTGATGAATCGCAATGAAACAATTATAGCAGTAGTGTATGTTCAACAGCTGCAACAAATGGAAGAAAAACTTATTGATAAGCATCCAGCGTTGATTAATCGATGACAAGTACTGAGATTCCATGACAATGCTAGGTCTCACACTGCTACTCATCAGACATTACCCTAACCGATTGCCAGTTTTTGCGGCCAAACTACTTCAGCACGTTCAGTCCTTTTTCGCGGCGAAGCCTAGAATATTCTATGCGGAGGAGTTTGACAAGTTGCCAGATAGATGTCAACAAGTTATAAATAATAATGGTGATTACATTATAGAATAATTTTCGAATTTATAATTTCTTTGGTGAAATAAAATTCAAGTTCAAAATCGACAATTATTTATGAATCAACCCAATATAATAAAATGGAGGTGTGGCCAACACACGACTTTCTTTTACGAACAGAGAATTTTGAGAAGGGGCGGGATGCAAAAGGGATTTTTCATCATCTGATTACGATCGGTGATTAAGATGAACACATCTACGACCCCCTGTTTAGAGTGCAGAATCCACGGGCCGACCCACCTTTCATGTCAGCACTATAGGTTGGCATGAAGCAATGCAATGTGCAGGTGGTTTATACATAATCGGGTCTATAGCCGTTCGTTCTCGATTTGGTAAAAGGGAACTGCGAAAGATTTGGTAAAAGGGAACTGCGAAAGAGTTGGAAGTGCCTAGAGCCCCAGAACAGATTGCAGAGTTTCAAAGAGGAAAAAAAAAAGTAAAAATGAATAGAATTTTTTTTTTTAAATTTTTTTCGTTATAATCTAAAAACTCTCCTTTATAAAAAAATTACTATTTGTCAAACCGTCAAAATTCAAACGAATGCCTACTTAAGCAACTATTTAGAAATACTTAATTTTGTGTATAGCGTCATGAGATAATAATTTAACATTATTTAAAAAAATCCGGCATTCTTTCCGCAATGTCATTGTGAGCCAATATGAAAAAAAATTAAAAAAAACCGCCTAATTTTTTTATTTTGTTGTGAAAATATCTACTATATATAGTCGCAGCAACAAGTATTTTTATTATTTTTGAAAACGAAAATCACATACGAGCAAAAGGAACACAAATTGTGCATATGTCTCAAAAAAATGAAATGAAAATATATTTGAAACAAAGAGAAAGTACACACGCATATTTTAAATAATTTCACACGCATATTTTAAATAAATAATTTTGTTATTACTATTGCTCACGCTATTACTGAGCTTAGTTATAGGGGTTTTGGCGCTACGGTCTTTTCAGGTGCTTTAATGTTACGTTCAATATAGCGCCCAAATAGAACCACTCAATTTAAGGACAAAGCGATGCCATTTTGCTTTGTTCAGCGAGTTTGCCGTACACAGTCTAAATATGGAGGTGTATGAGTTATGGTATATTTTAAAACGAAAATGGCAGGTTTAGGCAACAGAACTGTACTTTGCTCATGCTCAATTAATGTCAGTAAGGTTTCTTCTCCAAACCCAAAATAGTATAATTTATTGACTTTTTGAACCAAAAATGTAACGTAATTTATGTACTGAGCGAACAACAGCCATCTTTCTGCAGTGGTTTCCCAGCCACATCGAAATGGCTTGAAATGATTCAATAGATATTTATACAAAAATGTTTTCACATAAATCTTTTGTGAGTTGAACGTGAACAAACGTCGTTGTTTTTTTGTAATGGTAAGAACGTCGCCCATGTCATGAAACATTGCAGATTGTTTTATTGTAAGGTAAACATTTAAACCAAATTTTTCAATTTCAATTGAAAGTTAAATTAGTGAATTTAAACCCTTTATTTGGGATGGAAAATTAACGAAAAATTGGCCAATTAATTTTTGAAAACATACCTCTCATCACTGAAACCAAATACAATATATGAATTTGTTAGGAACAATTCCATTAATTACGTTACGTATCTCATTAATCTCTAACGGTTTAAGTAGATGTCATGTTTATATGTAAGCATAGTCAAACTGTTAATGTTAATAAAAAATAAATAAAAAAATTAGAATGGCGTGTTTTATTTTAAAAATAGTAATTATAATAAAGTAGAGCCACAAATTAGACAACTATAGTTGTCTAATTTGTGGTAGAGCTCAAAGTTGGGTTTTTCAAACGGGATATTGTTATCCCGGTTTCTCGGGATCCCAGTCTCAAAAGTATGACTAAATATTGTTTATGTATACCAAAAGTGTTTCTAATACCAAAAGTGTGGGACAGCAAAGGAATAATATATTACAGAAAAACTTAAGTTTAAGAGACTAACTGAGGATTGGAATCATTTTCGATTATCCATTAGATCCGAATGTAGAAAATTTGAATATCTCGTACAGAAGTTTATCCATATATAGCATTTTCAAGTCAAATTCTATAGATTCTATACAAGATATTTATACAAAAATGTTTTCACATAAATCTTTTGTGAGTATGTTTGTATTTGAAAGATACAAACCACCAACTCGGTTTAGATAATACCAAAATTCTCGATAAACAATTCAATTTTAGAAAAAGATCGATTTTGAAAATACTACACATTAAATCAAGTACAAATTCAATAAACATTGTAAAAGATTACGCGTATATCGGAAACTCATCTTATTTGGTTTTGTCTCATAAAATTTATTTTTATTCAAATATACAACCTTTTTTACGTGAAAACGCCTTAGTAAACAATTTTTTCGAAAAATTATTTAGCGGTACGTTTCCATGAAAAGTCGATTTTCTTAAAAAGAATTTGTGATTGCCATAGTTTCTGGTTGTATGAAGGAAAAAATTCCTGAAAAAATAAAAAATTCATTTTGTCTTTGAGAATGAATCAGAATAGGATTCAAAAGCTAAGGCTACAAAATAATTTTTAAATAAACAGCTCAAAACCAATAAAAAATTTGTTCAATAAATAATTTGATATTAAATATATCGAATTGTAATTTGTGAACAAATTTGATTGAAATTAATAATCATTTAATAAAGTTATTTTTTTTCTCAAAACAACGTCATGCTTCGTGTTCTTAAGTATTTTATTTTCATTTGAGTAAAGTAATAAAACTAAGCTTAGTAATCTACGAAATGTAATTTTAAACAAACACGAAGTTTGACGATGTTTAAGAAAAAAAAAATCAATTAACTAAAATGCAAAATTGTTTATAAAAATTTTATTAATTTCAATTAAAATTGTCTGGAAGTTGCAATTCGATTCATTTAAATTGAAAATAAAGACAACACAAAATAATGAATTTTAAAATCCCATATGATTTTGTTTACATGTCATATTAAAATAAAAATCTTTATTTCCCCCTTCCTATATTAGAGATTTGACTTTTTTACATCGTTTTCGATTGATTTTTCCCCCACTTTAAAAGTGCAACCTCGATTTCAGCGTCAATCGAACAACACAGCCGAATTACACTTTTAATCGTATTTCTGTTTTCTGTCAAAATATGTTGTAGAAGACAAACATACCAACAATTAATATTTTTTGAAGTGAATCGCAAAATTCAAAAAGTTTAATGGTTGATGTAACTATTAAGGTTCTATCACTCCGAGTTCGACGGCGGGCGTCAAATTTAAATACAGGTATATTTGCTTGTGTATTGATGAAAACTTGATGTATTCAAATTAGGATATTTTTTCAAGTTACTATAAAAAATGTTTTTATTTTTGCTTAAACTATGGGTTTTTAATAAATACTAAAGCAAATATACGTATATTTAAATCTTACGCTTACCGCGGATGTGGAAATGAACAAGGGCCTATATTGCTGTATAAAACGTTAAACGTTCAATAAGGGCCTATAGTTATTTTAGAGAGTAAAGAAATTAAGTAAAACAATAATTTATGAAGTGCAAACAATTAAATACGCATTTTCTCTTTTAAAAACAATAATATTTTATTCACAAATATTTAATAATAATGAAAAATTATTCGCAATTTACATTTGTTAAATACGAAATGGCAATACAATGACAGTACTATTAGTTGGTGTATCAAAAAGAGGGGTAGTGCAGCTGTCAGTGGAATTTTTTTTTCGGTCAATCGAAAATCACATTAGATGATCTGCATTTTTTAATGCACACACACAAATAAAATATAATTAAAAATAAAAATAGTATAGGCGAATTGGTTGGGCATGGAAACGATCGTTCGTTTCATAATATATACACATCTTAGTGAAACTCAATCATACGGTTGCGTTTGTTATTGTTTCGTTCATTCATCAAGTTCTGTTTACTACTCGTATGGTATAAAAACAACAGAATCTCCTTTGTGTTCCTTCACAATAATGTACAACAAGGATAGGAACATAATTAAAACTATACGTTGGTCCCTTTCTATATTGGAGTGCATAAAGCCAGTACATAATTATTTATTTTAGTGATTCTCGAATGCCATTTTAATACAAGGAAAGGAACATTCTTATATTCTCTTTCTATGTGGGAAATCTAATCTTTCATTACGAACAAAATACAGATCTTTGTTTTTTTTTTTTTTTTTGAGAAACTAGTTAACTGCATTTTTATCGATTTTAAGTTATCAATGATAATAACTATACATGACTAGAAAATAATTGAAACGCTAAAGTTTGAAAAATATATTTCAGTTTTCCAATATTTTCCTGCATTTCTCCGGAAAATCTAAATAAAAATTAGTAATTACCACTAACCAACCCTACTGCGAGTTTTGTTTTTAAATGCGTTTTCTGAAAAATTTACTTTTTGCAGTTAACTAGTTTAAAAAAAAAAGCACAGAAATATTCCAATTGTGAAAATCTGTACCTTTATCTAACACAATAACCGCATTGTTGCTGTGAGTAAACCTAAAAGTGCTCGTAAATCTACTATCGTTCTATTTAGATTGTTTCAATTATCTTTAAATAAATTTTCTTAATCCGAGAGAAATTTGTAGTCTTTTGTTGGTATGTTTAGGTTGATAAATTTCGTTTATAATGCACAAAAGCTCCGTTGCCTGGTTTAAAAAAATTTAAAATTTCTACGAGGAATATCCTCCACCCGGCCAGTCAGCAATTTTAAGATGAAAACAAATCCAATCTTTAGTATTAATTGACTTAAGAGCACTACACACGATCCAACTTGTTGGACCGATAGTTGGCCTGACCAAATTTGATGTTGTCTACAGACGATCCAACGTACCATCCTATTTTTTGATATTTGTTTTGTTGTTTTCATTTTTAAATTTATTTATGAGTCTTTTTTACTTTAAGTAGTGCGTTTTAAAAAGGAAATTTTAATTATTTAATATTTTATTTGGAATATATTTACATAAAACACACAAAACTTTTCATTCATAATTATACCATATGGAATTCGAAATCATTTAGTTAGTCATATAGTAACAATACAAACCATCCAACTTGGTTAGTCGGTTTGATGAAATTTCCATCCGACACATTCAACTTAATTTTATCTTACCGACATGCACACACACGATCCGATTTGACATCTAATCCAACCAAATCAACCAACCAAATTGGATCGTGTGTATGCTTTTATGTGTGTCGTCAAAAAGTCAGTAGTAACTTTCTCATAACGTTTTTACTAGTCAGGCCGTGGGCGAAAACTCGGTAAATCATTTAGAACAGTAAAATTTACTTCGCACATATTTACCTTTGAGGTTGTGCGAATTATCCAGTAAATCTAATGTCAAAATCTGTTCGAAGGGTAAAATTTCATGGTATTTAGATACGTAAAACGGTCTAAAGGGTTGAATTCTGAGGATATTGATAACAAAATAAATGTCAAAATTTCTGGATTGGCAAATGTTGTACAAAATGATTTGTTAAAATTATTTATAATTATATGAAAATTAATTTAAAAAAATTGGTATATTTCTAAAATTGAAACCCTGTTAATATTTATATACTCAATTGAAATATACCCTTCTTTTTAGTTCAGTCGCAATAGCAAATAAAACTTGAAAAATAGCACTTTGTGTCAGAGTAAGCCGAGCAAGTGCAAAAAATTACCAGCCAAACAAAGTCACTTTTAATCCGAATAACAAGTCCTATTTCTTACAAATTACATGCATTTACAATTTCAAGGTTAAAATTTTTATTGAAATATAAGGAGGCCTTGGATTTTTTTCGTCATCAGAGCCTACTGTATAATTAAGAGCCCCAATTTAGACTGTATTTTTTACTAAGCTTAAAAGTAAGGTGTACATACAATTTTTTCTTTACTATGAAACCATATGGGAAACGACTGTATCATTAATATTTTTAGTCTTTAGAACTAGGAGGTACAGCCAGTCCTAGGACGGATACATTTTTGTGAATAACCTTAGTTATGTAATGTTTTGCTAAAGATATTACATTTTTTTTGTCCGTTGTTAGTTAGCCGAGTAAAACTAGTTCAAGATTAAAGGCTTTTAAGGATGATTGTATCTTAAATAAACCTTAAACCAAACAGTAAGGGATTTTAAGGATGATGGTACATGTGTTGGGACATCACACAAAACCTTACAAACCGGCAGAGTCTGGGTTTTTGTTAAAAAAAAAAAAATATTGAAAAACAAAACTGACATGATTTGAGCAGAGTCGAACCTCAAAGCCTAGCCGCTCTACTACTAACTTACATCCAACGCAACAAAAAGCGTATTTCGTTAACCAAAATTTAATTCGAATTATTTTTGGTTTATTTTTTTCCAAGAAAATAGCCAATTTGATTTAATTGACAAAAGCCAACCTTTCGAAATAAAATATAAATTTAATATGTATTATGACTTTGGTGGCAGGTATTATAACCAAGATTTAAAATTATGTTTAAATAAACCCAATTTTCTTGGGTTAGTGTTATTATTGCGGGGATTTATCCTATGCAATAATTGTTGTAAATTTGTCAAGGAAATATGCTAAAACTTGATTTAATTTTCATTGTTATTTTACAAACTTAGCACGCTTTATACTTATTCTATGCATTTTATCATAGGAAAAAAATGGGTAAAACACACCAAGCGGCGACGACGGGCGTCAAAATTAAATGCTTGTTATTTTCATAAAACTTTTCATTCAAAGAAAATGTATCAAGTGAAGTTGTATCGGTCGTCGCGACAATATGTTCCACATCTAGCTTAAAAAAAAGTCGCGCTTCGTCGCTAGACATAAACCCCTCTTGTTTTATTTATTTTGTATTTATATAAATACCAAAAGGAATATAATAAGAAGAATTCATATTTATCATTACAGAAAAGTTAAAATAATTAATTCGTAGAAAAAAAAACAGCACCTAACAATACAAACTCTTGTTCGATTAATTTTTAAGAAAAAATCGCGTCGCTTGGTGTGCATAGATACTGGCTTCTATTATGTTGGTTTCTTGGAACATGTGACGTCGAGCTTGGTGTGTTTTACCAAAGCAACCTTGATTATACAAAGCCATAGACTAAAAAACACAGCTTTTAAAAAGGAATTAGAAACGAGGAAAAAACCAAACTTTTCATAGTAAAATACACAAAACATATGGGAAATCACTTTTTTTCATAAGACAAATTTTTAAATGAAAACGTTACAAATTCTTAACTATGATTTCTGAAATACTTTCATAAATATTTGAATTTCAACTTATATGAACATCGTTTAAGTAAATCGTTTTCATTTTGTTGTAATAATTGATTTATTTAAACCAAAATATAAAAAAATCTCAAAACAACAGCATTCTGGTCAAATTAAAATAAAAGCTTACTACAATTCGTTTGGTCAGTAAGTCAATATATATTAATATACACAAAATATAGGAACGTGTGATAATTTTGTGACTAAATAACTTTTTTTCGTATTTTTCTGTTAACATTTTAGACATCTTACGTACACTAGTAAAACTATAGATAAATTTAGCAAGTATTATTTTAATTCGTCAGAGCCAACTTTGATTTATATTTCAAAATGGAAATTCGAAAAATATATTTTAGGCATAGTTTACTTTTAATATTTCTGCAATTAATATTTATTTAATAACAATATAGTCTTCTTGAATGTTGTTGTTCAAGGTATGTAGAAAACATTTATATAAACATTTTATAATATTTTAGCTTTTTTCATTGAAAAACTTGAAGCTAAAAAACACCATTTTTACTATGGATTCCTATGGAAATCAATGAAAAGTTATACCACTAAAAAAGCTTCTAAAAAGTACGTCATTATCATTATGGCTCTATACTCTAGAAGGCTCTGGTTTTACCCTTTACCGAAAAATTTTCATGGCTTACTACAGCTGACAATATAAGAATTTTTAAATAATTTGCAGTAGTATTTGCCTGCATTTAGGCGCATCTTAAAAGCTTATCACCTATTTTTTGTGTAATTACTGTAGCAACTATATAGAGCAATATTTACTTTAAAGTAAAATATTCGGTTATTACATGAATAATAAAATTAAAAAATTGTAAAGAAAAAACTTTAAGGAGAATCGAACCGAAGACTTTTGTAGTCCTATCCTGTGTGTTACGTACCACTAAAACCCAAATCAAAAAAGAAATAAACTTTAATTTTCATTGTTATTTTAGTACGTTACAATGTGACCAACAGAGTCCGGGGTTTCCTTAAGTTTATTGTTATTATAATAAATTCTAATCGCTTCAGAGAAATTTTAAAGCACGTAAATAATTGAAAGACATTATGCCTAGTGGTTATTTTTATTGGAGTTGATTGCTTTGGTTTACTTTATGGTTTCGTTAGAAAAAAAAATGTTTAGAAACCCCTAATACTGCCACCTTAATGCTTTAGGCTATATCCGACTAAATGTTGATTAGCCGTTGTATATAATATTTTTTATATTTATTGTTTATATACAATACAAAATATTACATTTGTCAATGTAATTTGGAAATATAAGGAAAGCGTTCCCGAGTCGGTCAGTGATGAACGTAAATATATATACATACATACATATAAATTATAAGCTGTTGTTTTGTTTTTATACGAACATGTTCATAAAACATGTAATTGTATTTTATTGTAAAATCGAGCCATGAAAATGTTTATTTCTTAGTGAAAATCGTCTTCGAAAATAAGGTATTTCTGAATTTTAAAAATGGTTGTTTTTATAATATACGTCATAAACCATTATCTCGGAATTTATAAACAATACAATAATCATCTCTTTCATTGCCTCCATTCAAATTTTAATTCGAATATCTTTCCATTGTTATTTTGAATTTGCGAAGCATGCTAGGTTGTTTTGATTTTTTGTTTTCTTCACGCTCATTGTATTGACTTAATTTTTTCTGTTTGGCTCTTTTTTATTTATTTTCGTTTCGATTGTAGAGCCAGAGCCTACTCTATAAATAAGAGCCTCCACATTGACTGTATTTTTTACTAAGCTTAAAATAAAGTACATAAAATTTTTTCTTTACTATGAAACTATATGACGAAAATGTTCATAAAACATGTAATTTTATTTGATTGAAAAATCGAATCATGAAAATGTTTATTTCTTAGTGAAAATCCTCTTGGAATATAAAGTATTGCTAAACTTTTGTGGAATGTTGTTGTTGTAAAATACGTCATAACATACAATTTATAAACAATTATAACCATCTCTTTTTAGTCTCCTTCTAAAAGCATCGCCACATGATAAAAATCTGCCCGAATACAGATTCATATCATGTGGCAATGCTTTATTAACGACATTTCGGTTTAACCATAGATGTCGCCTACAATTAAAAACATATAAAAAAATCAAATAGGTGATCGAACCGGTCGGATTCTAAAATCGGTCTGATTTTTGATTCGGTTGAACATATTTTTGGTGGATTCCCTCTATAGTAATAACTAAATTGTAATAATAATTAATTTAATACAATTTTTTTTATAAATTTACTAAAATTAAACCATTGCTGTGACAGAAATTAGGTTAATTTTACGTAAAAACTTTTCTTTCAAATCGTTTACTCAGCCCGAATCCCTGTTGTTTTTATTTGTGTGTTAAGTGACATCTAGGAATGGGAATAATAAGTAAGAGCTATTTTATTTTATACACCGCTCTCAAATGTTATGACAATTCAAATATTCTAAACAAAAACTTAGTTTGAATGGGTCATTAATTTTTGGGAATAAAAATCGATGCCAATTATTAATCATGTCGTATTTATTTTCAGCTGTGACTTAATTTAAATAATATTTCTAATACTTGAGAAATAAATAAGGCATTTATATTACAGTTAATGTTTGTTGGTTATATTGTGTATTTGTGATGCATAACAATCTGGGTTGATTTGATTTTTTTGATTTCTTCTCGCTCAATGCATATTATTATAATTTTTTCTCTTTGACTCTCTTTGATTTATTTTAATTTTGGCTGTTCAACGTATTGTCTTTTTTTTATCATTGATTTTAGTTGTGAATAAGTGATGACGTCATTAAATATAATATTCTCTTTTTAATACATATTGTTGTTGTTGTAGAACGTTTTTTAATTTAATTAGCTTATTTTCTTTAGATTATATTTGGAAAATGGGGAAGCTTGAGAATCTGTGCTTTATATGAGTTAGTCATTGAGTTGTTTATTAGTGATTTCAGAAAAAATTATTTATCTAGGTTAAATTTTTAATTCATATTTTTTCGTCAATCGAAATCTCGTTTTTTCATACAAACTATATGAAAATAAATTATTTTTTAGTGTTTCTATGTCCTTTATTTTAAGTTCATTTTTTACATGCCGGCTCTATTCATATCAAGATGGTTCTGGTAGAGCGTAGACGTGGTCTTTTTTCTTACCGTTGGTTTTAGATGTGGATAAATGATGACGTCATTAAATTGAAGCTTTATACATTTTTTTCTTTTTAATGCATAACATATTGTTATTGTTGTACAACGTTTTTAAATTGTATTTCCCATACTTTCTTTTGATTATTGCTGGAAAATATGGAAATTTGAGGATCTGTGTTGACACTGAGTTGTTTTTTGCGTCTATCATACAAATTGTATGAAAATAAATTATTTTTTAGTGTTTCTTTAGTCAAGAAGCGACCAAAAATTTTAAATGAAATTTCGAACGATGGAAACGATTTACTTGGTCGAAGCGCCAAACACTTGTTTTGTGTTAAGGCTTGAAACTGACACCTTTGCCTCAACGAAGTATGTAACGAAAGTAGTAGTAAGTAATGAAATTAACTCGAAATCTAAGTTTGCTGAAACAAGCGATACATTTGGTCAGTGTTTCCTACTCAAAAGCAAGTCTGCTAAAGTCTCACTTAAGTTTTAGCTATTTTTTCGAAGATAATGACAGTAAAATTGAAATCGAAAGTGGTATTATTGAAAATTCGTACGTCGATTCAAATTTACAATTTATGATTGACGATGACTATCTAAATAATTTTTTCCTTGATTGCATTTTACAATTATATTAAAACCTTTTTTAATTGTTCCTTAGAGATAGCGACAGAATTTCCTAAATAATATGATAATGTGGTAGTACTGTATTAACAATTCACAGCACATCAATTTAGGAAAAGGAAGAAAGCAAAATATATCATAAGAATACATACATACATCCTCATACATAAAATTTTTGAGTTTTATTTTTTGGTACTGTCACTCGTGTTACCATGAGAATGGGCTGTATACAGGAGGACAAAAATTAAGTTAATTATCCCCGAAATCAGGGTAGGAAGAGAAAAAAAAAAACTAACAAATAAGAATAAAAAAAAAAAAAAAAATTCTTGTTCACATGTTGTAAAGTGGCGTAAAACAAAAGACAGAACAATAATAATCGTAATTGCGAATTTTAATTTATTTTTATTTATTTCAGACTGGTTTTTCTAGATTGAATTTTTTTCTGCAAAGAATATTTTTATATAATTATGTTATGGAAGGCAAATCGGTGAGTTGACTACTAAAAAAAAAACCAAAAGCAAATTTTTATTCCTTCTAGTGTCCAGCGTCTTTTTTTTAATTATATTTTCGCCGAATTTTATGTGTAATCCGGTGTCTACACTATGCAAATTCACTGATATTTTCTATCAGCAATTTTATGTTTGTAAATGTTTTTTTCAATGTGTTGACAAATATCTATCCGAGAAATATCATAGCTGGGCATTTCACTATCATAATAATATCTTCAAATGTCAAATAAAATAGTTTCAATGCTATGAAAAAATTAGTTGTCTTTTAACACTTGCCAGTTGTGGTTAGGTTAAAAATAATTAGTCCAAGTAATTTTTGCCGAAAATTGTACAATATGGAGAACTACCACCTCGTTCAAATGCTTCATTTCGTCATACAAAACTCAAGTTATTTTATCGTCAACAACAGCGCTTCCAGATCTTTTTTTACTTGGTTTTAATTTTTTATTTTGTACATTTCGAAGATTCCTTATTTTTTTCCTAACGTTTTCAATATTTACGGCCATTTCGTCTGCTATTTTTTGTAACCAGAATTTTTTATGTCGACCCGTCTGTAATTTTGATCGGTTATCTTCCACAAAATTTAATTTTTTCGGTACAAGTCGATTAATCGCACTGTTCTTTCCGTATTAAAAGTCATTTTTTCAACTTGAGAACAATTTCAAATGGCAAAACAAAGCAACCTTTTTATGACATTTCATATTAATTTACTAATAGAATTACGTGAAATAGCCTCCTGATAATTTGCTAATAGTGTACAAATGCGTATAATATACATACACATACATTGTTAAAATTTATATCATGATAGAAAATATCAGAGGATTTGCATAGTGTAGCTGGTGTCTACACTATGCAAATCCAAAGATATTTTCTATCAGCAATTTTATGTTTGTATATGTTTTTTTTTTCAATGTATTGACAAATATCTATCAAAATATGTCTATCATAATCCTAGTGTTCGGTCTGGCCAAAATGAAAAAAAAAATCACGATTTATATGCCAAAATATGTAGCATAAAACGCACTCAAAAATCCAACTTTTTTTTTGGATTTAAATGTCAAAATTTCGTGGATTTGGCTGTCAAATGAAAATATTGTTGGGTTTTAGGTTATAACTATCAGCTGTTTCAGAAATAAATTAAAAGTTAAATTTTTTTAAGATTTTTAAATAAAATTCATATGTGGACTCATTTTGCTATTGAAATTTTAATTGAAGGTTATGAGGAGTATCGTCATTTGGATAATTCGGCCGAAGGGAAAAAACAAATGTGGGCGAATATCAAGAAATATTTGTTGCTGAAAAATTTTGTAAGTAAACAATAACTAGTTGAATTATTTTTAATATATTTTGTCTATAAAAAGCCGAAACAATCTTATTGATTTAATTAATACAGACAAACTTTCTCTTTCTATTATTTGTGTGGGCATAAAACACACAGAAATGAGATTTCCTTGAGTTTTTTGATTTGGTGAATTTTATAATTCGCTAAATCAATACGTTCTTGCCTCATACTTAATGTATGAAGTTAGAATTTTATTTTTGTGGTTTGGTCGTAGCTACCTGATGAGTAGACCAAACTTTTTGTTTGTACGAACTTATCAGTACGAAACCAAACTACCACAGAGAAAGCTCAAGGAAAGTTTTCATTTTTGGAGTCGATACACTTTGTATTGACCACGGGTTAAAGTACGGGTGGGATTTTGATATTTCTACTTTTTCTGGTAGATATATTAATAAATGATTGGCCTCTTCATTTTTTCTGATTAACAAGTCGAAATTGTTGTGAATGCCATTATTTTTAATATATTTTGTCTATAAAAAGCCGAAACAATCTTATTGATTTAATTAATACAGACAAACTTTCTCTTTCTATTATTTGTGTGGGCATAAAACACACAGAAATGAGATTTCCTTGAGTTTTTTGATTTGGTGAATTTTATAATTCGCTAAATCAATGCGTTCTTGCCTCATACTTAATGTATGAAGTTAGAATTTTATGTTTGTAGTTTGGTCGTAGCTACCTGATGAGTAGACCGAACTTTTTTGTTTGTACGAACTTATCAGTACGAAACAGGGATGATATTTTGAGTGGATTGGGACTTTTTTAGCTCCTTTGAATTTGTAAAAGTACCGAAGTACTTTCGACCCAAAAAAAGTACTTTCATTCATTTTATTATTAACTTTTCTTAAATTCACCTATAAACAAAAAATTTTATTTCTTTGTAGTTTAAAAGTTTGATGCATTATGCTCTTCTTGTCTCTATGCTTGCGGGGAAGACTTTATGGTCGCTTTGCTTACTGGGATTACTCGGATTTTTACGTTTCCTTGTTTAATGGGAAAATTAACATTTTGACATATGGGTTTTCTTTTGTTAGGTTGTGTTTTGCGCAGAATGTACTGAAATGTGAAGTGAATTGTAGTAAAAAAAATCGTTTAATTACCAAAATATATTTGTAACGATGGATCAGTAAGTTTTTTTTTTAATATATGGTAAATAGAAATAATTTATTTAATGTGTACAACAAACAGGTGGCTAATAAAGCTCCCAAGTTGTTCAACACTCACCACGCAAAAAAATGTGCCCGCTAAAATATGTACAGAAAATGTATCATTCGTACTACGAAACCAAACTACCACAGAGAAAGCTCAAGGAAAGTTTTCATTTTTGGGTGGGATTTTGATATTTCTACTTTTTCTGGTAGATATATTTATAAATGATTGGCCTCTTCATTTTTTCTGATTAACAAGTCGAAATTTTTGTGAATGCCATTATTTTTAATATATTTTGTTTATAAAAAGCCGAAACAATCTTATTGATTGAATTATAGAGTAATTACATTTAAGGCGGCGACATATAGAAAGTATCCTAATTCAAAATTGTCCGAGCGAAAACAAAAATGAATTGAATTTGTTCAATTCTTTGCTGCAATTTTATATTAGCAATTGATTCAATTTTGCTAAAAATTGGATTTGCCGGTCTGAAAAGCAACTATATTAATATTATGAATTCTTATGTTTTTTTAGGAATTCACAATCCCTCAAGTAAAATCAAAATGGCGTGCTTTGGTAAAATTGTACAAAGCAGCCAATGATAAGCTGCGAACAAGTGGAGAGCCACATACATCATTCGATTATTTCGATAAATTTGATATAATTTTTGGGGATAGGCCGGTCGAAGCAGGGGACGCAACAGGAGAAGTCTTTTTAGAAACAGAAATTCCAAGTTTCACTCCTGAGTGGTTAGACCCTCCGACAGAGGAATTTAATAACTCCCACCACAGAAGCTCTGAAACTCCTGAGAATATTTTCAGACAAGAAATAACTGATCAGGAGAATGTGGAACCTGTCGGAGAGGAATCGCCCAGACCACCACAGCGAAGGCGCAAGCGAGCGCGAAATAACATAGATCGCCTGTTAAAGTTCAAAGCGTCAGAGAGAATTAATAGGAAGATTATGCATAAGGACTTAGTTAAGCCCATAGATGGACTTACTAAGTCACAAAACGAAGTTGCTTCAGCAATTAACAATATTGCTGGAGCAATTACCCAGTTTGGCCAAACCATGGCAAATATTTTTTCCAGAAATTAATTAATAATCAATATAAAATTAGTTTTTAATTAGATGTAACATTTTATTTATAAATATACATACATTTGAATTTAAGTAATTATGTTTTTTTTCAATTAATTCCAAAAATAATTCGTCTTGTCTTGTTATGGTCTGACTGTGTTGACTTTCTTCGCTTGGGTTAAACGAATCGCTTTGATCCTCAATTCGGAATGTATCATCTTGTATGTACCGATCATCGTGGTCTATACACAAATTGTGAAGTGCACAAGCACTTAATACCAACAATATTATTAATTTCTTTTTAATATTCCCGAATTTTTGAAGACGTCGAAAGCGTGTCTTTAATAAGCCAAATGCTTGCTCAACTACAATTCTGGACGTGGAATGTCGCTTATTAAATTGTTTCTTGCGGTTACTCATTCCCTGATTAATTTTGAAGGGTGGGACTAGCCAAGCGTAACTTTTAGGATATGCAAGATCTCCCAACAAAAATCCTTTTGGTAATAACATTTGATCCTGCCTTTCACACAAGTGTTTAAAAAGTTGGGATCGTCTAAATACTCGTGCGTCGTGTATGGATCCTGGTTCTCCAACAAATACACTGGTAAATTTTTTATTGTGATCCACTGTTGCTTGCATCTGTAGGCTGTGAAATTTCCTCCTGTTGAAATAATCTTTGTTAAGTTTTCATCGCCTTATAATTATTTAATTTATTTTACATTAGTTAAAATGTCTCTTGAGTACGTTAAATTTAATTTGTATTAGTTATTGTTCTAGATTTATAATTTTTATTGTTATGCAAATTATCTGTGCCTGTCGGTTTTTTTACGCAGCCACAGATATGATTGCATTGCATATTTTTGGTTGCTTTTTTCCGGCTGTGGGCAAATTAATCACCCTGTATATTATTTTTTTAATTGCTTTACTCTCTTTAAAATTACGTCTCTAAATCTTGTACCTATATAACGAATTATTACATCGATTTCGGCAGTCTAATATTGGTGTCCGGTTTGATCAAATTAAAAAATAAAGCTCGGTGATTAATTCAAAATAAAAGAAAAAATTTAAAAGTTTGTGTTTTAATAATTTATTGTGAAGCTCTTCGATCATAGTGGTTTAGTGTTTTATTTCCTTAAAAAACATTTGGTAGCAGAGCGTAGTTAATTTAATATTTATCGTGGAGTTTTTTGTTGTAATAAATAATTAAAGTGTTTTTTTTTTCTTTGGTTTAAGTTGTACGAAAAAGTACTGTTGTTTATGCGCGTCAATTGCTCAATAGCACGGTATAATATAAACATACGATATACCGGTAAAGTTAAAGAAGTGATATTGTCTGTGCGCATCAGTAACTCAATAATACGGTGTACTATATAATACACACACATGTAAAACATACTTTTTCGTTCATGGCTTGTCATCAGCTGATTCAATTTCATTGCATTCGGATAATATTTGTTTGTGCTTTTTGTGTGGTTCTAAAATTATAGTGTTTTGCGGTGTACATTACTCGTATAATTATTTCTCAAAGGTTCAGATTAAATCACATTTTGGCATTTATTCCTCGTGAGATAAATTCATAAACGGTTTGAGAAATTGTACAATTAATTCAACTTTGTAGTGATTACGCATTTAATTTAATTTTTTTGTTGCATTTTTGAACAAATTATTAACGGGTTAAGCACATTTCAGGACACCAACGGGATTTAGTGCATCATAATTACAAAAGTCGAACCACTTCATAGAACCGATACTTTTTGTTCGACTAACGGTCGGTGTATTATTATTATTATTAAAATTGGTAATTTTGTTAAAACACAGTAGCACAAGTCGATCTTAGAGTTAAACAAAATGGCTGATAAGGCTAAAGCAAAAAGGGTTGCGGAAAGAAGGAGACTTTACAAATTACAAGGCTTAAGTGTAAAGGTCGTCGAAAATATATCGAGTTGGGTTCCCGCTCATGGGAAATCATCAGATGTTTCTAAACTCAGAGTTCAGGTGGAGCAATTAGAATTGCATTACCAAAGATTTTTGAGGAACGAAGAGTTAATAACTGAACAAGTTGATTCAGATGATGATGATGATTTCACATCGAACTATTTTAGTTTTGAGGAAAACTACATTAACACTAAATCGGCACTTCTAACGTTGATCGATGAGAAGGTGGTCTTTGCTAAACCAGTTCCTGATATGAATGCTTCTCAAAATCAATCGATTCTAGTTTCAACGAAGAATGTAAAGTTACCAAAACTCGAGCCCCCAAAGTTTAGTGGATCTTATAGTGATTGGACGGACTTTAAAAACGAGTTTACCACTATGATTATAAATGAGACCGATTTAAATGATGTTGATCGGTTTAGATTTTTAAAATCATGTTTAATGGGTCGTGCAACGCGAATCTTGTCAAGGATGGAAGCTTCCCAGGAGAATTTTAGAAGTGCATGGAAGGCTTTGTGTACTCGGTATGAAAACAAGGCGTTGATTTTGCAGTCTCACATTAACGAAATTATACAAATGGATAACGTGAGTAAAGAATCCTCGGAAAGTGTTCGTGAAATGGTCGACCAAGTAAGTGCACATTTTCGCGCAATAAAAGCATTCGGATCCATGCAGGAGGTGGCTGAAAATTTCTTGATATGTTTGATGTTGAAGAAGTTAGATGCTAATAATGTGGAGAAATGGGAAGAATCGACTAATAAGGAAATACCAACATGGGATGGATTTTGTGCATTTTTAGAAAAACGTGCCACTACTCTAGAGAAACTCGAGTATAACAAAAAACAATGTAACAAGCCAAGGCCGTCTGTATCGGTAAATGTTCGTCCAGTTAAATCTAACCATGCTGCCTTAACGTCACTGAATTCGAATTTGTGCGCTAAATGTGCCTCAACCGACCACAATTTGCAGGTATGTCCACAATTTCTGGCCTTAGGGCCCATGGAGCGATACCACGATGTTAAACGGATGCAATTGTGTGTCGTCTGCCTAAAAACAAAACACAATTACCGTTTCTGTAAAGTCTCGAAGTGTGACAAATGCCATAAGGGACATCACACACTGATTCATTTTGATAGGCCTACTGTTCAACCGCCATCGACTTCTGGAGTTGCTCACAAGGCACTTCTAATTTCAGAATCATTTGTTGACGAGCCAGCTGTCCTCGCGACAGCCTTAGTCAAAGTATTTGATGCCAACGGATTGATTGTTCCTGGACGTGCTCTGTTAGATAGTGGTGCAACTACAAATTTCATCTCCGAACGGTTCGTGCAAACGTTGAATGTGGAGCGGCGAAGGACTTTCATTAATGTAGGTGGGATAGGCAATACGGTTACAACATCAAAGGCATCGTGCTTTATTACGTTAACGCCTCATTTCGATACAACAATAAAGTTCAAAATTGCTGCAGTAATACTTCCGAAAATATCCGATGCCCAGCCTGGATTTCTAATAGCATCAAGGACCATAAACGTTCCACCCGAGGTCAAGTGTTTGGCTAATCCTAATTTTTTTAAGCCTCAGAAGATTGACTTGTTGTTGGGGGCTGGCATATTTTGGCACCTTCTACTCCCTGGTCAAGTTCGATTGGGCGAAAATTTACCGATTTTCCAGCAGAGCAAGCTGGGATGGATTATTGGTGGTCCAATGAAATCAAGTTATTGTAAATCAACAGCATTAACTAGCAAATTAACTAGTAAATCAACAGCCTTAACTGAGTCCAATGAAAGTTTGAGTAAGCTTGTTCAGCGATTTTGGGAAGTTGATGCTTTCCCTGCAGATGAGCCAGTTTTGAGTTCTAAAGATCAGGAGTGTGAAGATCATTACGCTATTCATACTCGTCGAAATTGCGAAGGATCCTACATAGTTCGACTTCCATTTTCAAAGGATCCAACACTGTTGGGAGAATCATTTCCAATAGCTATTAGACGCTTCTTGAATTTGGAAAAAAGATTGGATAAGCAGCCTGAAATGAAAGAGATGTATTCGTCGTTTATCAATGAATATGAGCAATTAAAGCACTTAGAAACCGTTGAGAATTTTGATCCGTCAACCCCGCATTGTTTTTTGCCTCACCACAGCGTGATGAAATTATCAAGTTCCAGTACGAAGTTGCGAGTGGTTTTCGACGCATCTTGTAAGACGTCTTCCGGTGTTGCGTTAAACGAGATTCTTCATTCGGGGCCGAAATTGCAAGACGATTTGTTTATTATTTTATTGAAGTTCAGATTATTCGAGTTTGTTGTTACCGGAGACATTCAAAAAATGTATCGTCAGGTTGCGATCAATTTGCCTGATAGCAACTACCAGCTGATTTTATGGCGCAACATCAAAGATGAACCAATCAAAACACTCCGTCTCTGCACCGTGACATACGGAACTGCGTGTGGTTCGTATCTTGCTGTAAAGACTTTACACCGTTTAGCAGCCGATGAGCAGGATAAATATCCAATTGGAGCACGAATACTTCGACAAAATTTTTATGTGGATGATATGATGATTGGATCAAATTCGATTACGCACTTGCTAGAAATGTTGAATCAATCAATCGGAATTCTAAAATGCGGTGGCTTTACGTTGAGTAAATTTTGCACCAATAACGATACTATCCGTTCGTCAATTGAACCGCATCATCGAGAGAAATATTTAAACATCGAGGATCAAGAAGTAGTTAAAACACTTGGATTAATTTGGCAGCCTGAAACTGATGTTTTTCGTTTTACCTACCACCCTAAGGATTCTTCAGCAGCTGTTACTAAACGAGTGGTCTTATCGGAAATGGCAAGATTGTTTGATCCGCTGGGATTTGTGTGTCCCGTAATCACTTTAGCCAAGATTTTCTACCAGGAACTTTGGAAGCTCAAAATTAATTGGGACGAACCTTTAGACAAAGATCTCACTCAGAAATGGATAAAATTTAGATCACGCTTGTCATATTTAAAGGATTTCTCAATACCACGTTTCGTCATGACTAAGGATGACTGTAAATTCATCGAAGTTCATGCTTTTTCAGATGCAAGTGAGAAGGCGTACGGGGCTTGTGTCTATTTGCGATGCGGACACCATGATGGTGCGATCTCGTCTAGGTTGGTCTGCGCCAAATCTAGAGTTGCTCCAACTAAAACCATCAGCGTTGCTCGTCTCGAGCTTTTAGCTGCGAAAATGATGACTGATCTAGTCTCTCGTCTAAAGAAAGAAGTGTTGCTGGAGCTGGAAGTCAGAAGATTTTTTTATTGGACCGATTCGTTAATCACACTATGCTGGATAAATGCGGAACCGCATAATTGGAACATATTCATTGCTCATCGTGTCTCCAAGATTCAAAACGAAACCAGTTCGGGGGTATGGCGACATGTCCCTGGTAATTTGAATCCTGCCGATTTGATTAGTCGGGGGATGATGCCGACTGTGAATTTTGGTTCTGCGGTCCAAATTTTCTCAAATGCGACGAATTGTCGTGGCCGCCGATTCCGAGACCATCTCCCATAAGCGATGAAATACTCGAAAAGCGACCCGTCAAGTTTGCTCTGTCTACGAAGATTATTGAGGATGTCACAAGCTCCATGCATTTTTCGCAGAATTTCAGAGGCACCCGTCGAGCATTTGCCTACGTCATGCGATTTATTCGAAATACGTGTTCAAAATCGATTGACAAGGAAATACGAAGGTCATTACTGAAGTTAAACCTGGCAGAGCTGTATTCAAAAGTAGAGAAGCCAACAACTGCCGAAGAGGAAGAGGCTGAACGTCCATTCATTCGGAATATACAGAAATCAATGTTTGCGCAAGATTACCAACTACTGAAGGCTGGCCATAATGTTAAAAACAATAGTCGTCTTAAATGTTTGGCACCGTTTCTGGATGACTTCGGGTTGTTGAGAGTAGGCGGACGACTACAAAGGGCCAAACTTCCTTATAGTTCCAAGCACCAGATCCTTCTCCCCAAAAACCACCAGTTCTCTAAATTATTAATTCATTTTTTTCATTTTAATAGGACGTTCCATGCAGGACCGCACATCGTGCTCACCGCGATTCGGGCAAAGTATTGGCCCATCAACGGACTCGCCCAAACGCGAAATATCATCAACAAATGCATTAGATGCTTTCGAATGCGGCCGAAATTCTTATCGCAAATCATGGGGAATTTACCAGAGGATAGACTCGATTACAAGAGAGTTCGACCTTTTAGTGTTAGTGGTGTGGATTTTGCTGGACCCTTGTACGTGCGCCATCACATTAGATGCAAGGCTCCAAAGAAGGTTTATGTGGCTCTGTTTATTTGCTTCGCGACCAAGGCGGTTCATTTGGAGCTGGTTATTGATCTGACCACAGAGGCGTTCATTCGGTCTTTAAAGAGATTCATAGCTGATCGAGGCATGGTAAAGAAATTGGTTTCAGACAATGCAACCAATTTTAAGGGTGCGGCCAACCAATTGAGTGAGATTCACCAGATGCTGATTGGCGGTAGGGACGCAATTTATAACGCGTGTGACCAGGCGTTCGTCGAATGGTCGTTTATTCCACCAAGAGCACCAAATTTTGGTGGACTATGGGAGGCTTCGGTGAAAATTACCAAGCGTCTTATCAAAAACGTTATAGGCAGCATGGAAGTTTCTGTCGATGAGCTACATACTGTTATTCGTCAAGTTGCGACGATTGTCAATTCTCGACCCATCACTCCATTGTCAGCAAATCCAAATGATTTGGAGCCTTTGACCCCAGGCCATTTTTTATACGGTGGAGCGCCAGTTGCTCTGCCTGAAATGTCGATTACGGAAGAGAATATTAACCGTGTAAAAATGTTGCAGCGGATCAATTGGATGGTTCAGCAGTTTTGGGCGAGATTTCGTACTGAATACTTAGCTACTTTGCAGCCGAGGACAAAGTGGATGGCAAAGAACCAGAATATAGAAATTGGTGCAATGGTGTTGGTGAAAGATGATACAATACCTCCTTTGAAGTGGTCTCTGGGTCGAGTTGTGGGAACTAAGCCGGACAAAGATGGAAATGTACGGATATTAACGATTCGTACAGTAACCAGTACTTTTGATCGAGCTATCTCTGGAGTTGCAGTTTTGCCAATTGAGAAGGAGACGAAAAATGAAATGTGATGGTTGAACTGCCATAGACAGTTCAAGGCGGGGAGAATGTTAAGTTTTCATCGCCTTATAATTATTTAATTTATTTTACATTAGTTAAAATGTCTCTTGAGTACGTTAAATTTAATTTGTATTAGTTATTGTTCTAGATTTATAATTTTTATTGTTATGCAAATTATCTGTGCCTGTCGGTTTTTTTACGCAGCCACAGATATGATTGCATTGCATATTTTTGGTTGCTTTTTTCCGGCTGTGGGCAAATTAATCACCCTGTATATTATTTTTTTTAATTGCTTTACTCTCTTTAAAATTACGTCTCTAAATCTTGTACCTATATAACGAATTATTACATCGATTTCGGCAGTCTAATATTGGTGTCCGGTTTGATCAAATTAAAAAATAAAGCTCGGTGATTAATTCAAAATAAAAGAAAAAATTTAAAAGTTTGTGTTTTAATAATTTATTGTGAAGCTCTTCGATCATAGTGGTTTAGTGTTTTATTTCCTTAAAAAACAATCTTGTTGGTGTTGTTTAGGCCTAGGAATCTCAATATGCGTGCAGTCGATAGCTCCTATTATATGGTCGATATTTGCAAACAATTTAAATCCGGCAGATATATTTTTTTGTTGTTCCAAGGATGGCCACTTGACGAGTCTTCGGGATTTATTTGCCATAAACAAGGCAAGTTCAACGATGATGTCATACGCGTGACTCCGGCTGAATCCAAATCGATCACCTATTTGGCGGAATGTTTCACTGTTTGCCAAATACCATAAAAACATATAAACACGGGTTTTTGGTGTCACGTTAAGAAAAACTCTGTTGTCAGTAAAGCATTTATCTGTAATTAATTAATGTTTTGTTGGTTTTGTGTAAATTAAATATAAAGCTTTGTTTGCTTACCGACGACTAATTGTGTTGATTTCCTGGATAATCTGAAGTGACATCGAAATTGCTCGTCCGTATAATTTTCTATTACCGAATAAAAAATTTCAATTTTTTGATGCTCCTCATTAAAAAGTTGTAAAACAAATGAATCTTCAGTGTCACTATCACTTGACTCGTACATTAAAAAAAAAATAAAACTTAAAAATACAAATTATGAACTAAAACCCGAAAACCAGAAACTTAACCTCACTTAAAATGTAAATAAAAAAAAATGTTGAATAAAAACTATTTACAAATAGATTTCAAACGATTTCAATAACTAAATTACAAAAAAAATACAAAGTTAAATACTAATTTCATAAGTTTTAAATGAAATTTAATTTAATTATACCAAAAATAAAATCCGAATTAATTGATTCACATTTAATTGTTTACAATAGTTTGACGTATAAATCCATATTTTTCTTTTTTGGCTGTTCGGTCAGATTTGACGTATATTTAACGAGGTGAAGTTAGCAGGAAATGAGTTTGACGTATAAAATCGTGATTTTTTTTTTCATTTTGGCCAGACCGAACACGACCAATAATATCTTCAAATGTCAAACAAAATTGTTTCAATGCTATGAAAAAATTAGTTGTCTTTCAACACTTGCCAGTTGTGGTTAGGTTAAAATTTGTAAAAGTAATGTTTTCAAAAATTTGTACAATATGGAGAACTACCAACTCGTCCAAAAACTTCATTTCCTTGTACAAATACCAAAATATTAGCAAATGTCATAAAAAAGTTGTTTTGTTTTGCCATTTGAAATTGCTCTCAAGCTAACAAAATGTCCTTTAATACGGAAAGTACAATGCGATTAATCGATTTGTACCGAAAAAATGAAATATTATTTATGGCAGATAACCCATCAAAATTACAGACGGGTCGACACAAAAAATTCTATTTTACAAAATATAGCAGACGAAATGGCCGTAAATGTTGAAGATGTTAGAAGAAAACTAAGGAATCTTCGAAATCAATATGCAGAAAATAAAAAATTAAAGCAAAGTAAAAAAAATCATGGTATTTGTACAAGGGAATGAACTTTTTGGACGAGGTGGTAGTTCTCCATATTGTAAAACTTTGACAAATTATTTTTAACCTAACCACAACTGGCAAGTGTTAAAAGACAACTAATTTTTTCATAGCATTGAAACTATTTTGTTTGACATTTGAAGATATTATTATGATAGTGAAATGCCGAGCTATGGTATTTTTTGGATAGATATTTGTCAATACATTGAAAAAAAACATATACAAACATAAAATTGCTGATAGAAAATATCAGTGGAATTGCATAGTGTAGACACCGGGGTAGACAGCGGCTAATGAAATATCTGAAATAAAATCAAAGCGAGCTCAAAACCTACGTCAGAGTGTATTATTCCGACAGTATAGCCAGTGCGGTTTCAAGTGTGTGAAAATGATATCATGTTGCTCAGCTCAAGAAAATAAAAGATTTTGATGTCAATTACATCGGCAAGTTGCGGATATTGTTAGGGTTTTCTTAGTTTTTATCCTTTTGTTGTTGTTGTTAAAACAAAAGATTTTTTTTTATTTTTATTTAATTTATTTTTTTGTTTTCCTCGAAATTAAATTATTTCCTCCGGTATAAAATTAAATCGAGGCTATGGAGCTCAGGAATACAACGAACAGATGGAGAAGACAAAGATAAGAAAAAAAAAAACAAAAAACTATTTCTTTTGTAAATTAAATCAACAAATTTTTTTGACCGTTCATAATTTTTCTCTTTATAGTTAATTTTTTCATATTTTTTTTATTTAATAAAAATTTTATATGAGCTGAATCTTTTTTGATTGTTTTTTTTGCCATTGTTTTTTTGTTTTTTTCTAAATAATTTGGCAGCCAGCGTGTGGGCCCGTTTTAGTTATTAATTTTTCTTTGTTATATATAGTTTTTTTATGGATTTTTATATTAATTAGTATTACCATAATTTTTGGTTTGTATTCCGAAAACTGTATACCTAAACATAGAAAGAAAAAAATTTGCCTTAGACCATATATTAAATTATTGAATCTTTTTCATTTTAGAAATGAATCCTGCTCATTTAATAGATGACGAATTGCATTATGAATTGATCATTCGTGGATTGGCATCAAATAAAAATGTTGATGATTCAAGAAGAGCACTGAGGCTGGGAATACGAAGCGAGACTAAGGGATATGAATTTGCCCTAACATCATGTCCTAATGGAATGGAACAGGAATGACAAGCTTGTGAGGTGAAATACACGGTATTAAAGGGAATCCCGGTTGAAACCTGTTTTATCCAAGGTAAGCGATTTAAGAGTAAATTTATTCATTTGGTTCGACCAGTTGAACGTCTGAATAAGTGTCTTCCCCATGATTCTCCCATTAAAGTTAAAACGCAGGAGATGATAACCAATATACTTCCTTTGACTAACGCCGAAATCGTTAAATCTGTCGATGATTGACAATTAAATCTAGAGAGTTCTCATTCGATTTATAATATTTCAACTGCCTAGTGAAGATGATGGCTCCAATGAGTCCGAGTAGATTATATCCACCTACAGGTCGGTCAACGGCCTTATCTCAACATGAAACATCCTATAAGTCTTCAATACTGGTTTAAAAGTGGAAAGTACATTTTAGTGACAAAGGAAAAAAAATTCACTAAACGAGTTTCTTTTAGAAATTTGCACAAGGGCTAAGTCCGACGGACTTCTGATCATGATCTGTGGCGTTCGCCTTATCATTTATTTGACGGCCCTGCTGAAATATGGTATAGAGCATCGCACTCCAAGTATCAATCATGGAAAGAACTAGTGCTAGCTTTGAAAAATGTTTCTTGCCTGACGACCGAATGCAGATGAAAGAAGAACCATTTTTACTATATTTAGCGCAAATTTAGTTGAGTTTGGCGAATTTAGATGATTCAGTTAGTGAAAATCGAAAATTGTCTATAATTATCCGAACACCCTTTTATTTGGAGAAGCTACCAATTACTAAAATTAAAAGTATCGCTTACTTAAGCGGTTATTGTTAGAAAATTAAAGATTCGCGTTACATCTTGAGCCGTCAAAGTTCAGCATGATACAAGTTAATGGAGCCGCTTTTAAAAGTACCAATGTACAAGCAAAAACAACGAGTGCTCGAGGTAGATTCTTTGCTAACCAACTTAAAGATAACTGAAGAGACCGAAACGGATTCTCCTTCTGAAAACATTGCTAGAGTAGAAGCAATTACAAATATTTCATAATGTTGAAATTGTGATAAGAAAGATCATACTTTTCATGCTAGCTCTTCCCCACAAACAAAACTGTTTTGTTTCAAGTATGGCAAAGAAGGTGTAATAACGAGGAAATTTCATAAATGTAGAGGTTCCTCCACTTCGGGAAACCGGAAATAGAAGTTAAATTAAGCAGTCGATCTAAATTCAAATTGATCCAGAATCCTCATCCTTGTAGTGTATACTTCTCTCATTTTTTACACTGCTTATATCCTAGACAGACTGTGATTTAATAAATCCGATTTAGCTAAACTAGTTTAAGTTTCTACGCAAAAACAAAGGGATTAGCTAAATCGAGGTTGACACACTGCGGCTAATCTCGAAAAATTCACTAAATCAGTTTTCTTAAATCGTAGTGTGTCTAGGGTATTAGAAACACTTACAAACTTCTCAACGGATGGTGGACCCATGGTGCATGTTAGAATATTTGACATAGATGTAAAAGGTTTGCTAGGCTCCGGAGCAGGCTGTACCATTTTAGGAGCAGGCAGTGATAAATTAATTAAACAATTGAACTTAAAAGTTTTTAAGATTGTATCAAACATTGCAACTGCTGACAGTATCAAACATCTAACACAAGGATTCGTTAATTTATCTTTCACATATAACACAAAAACATTTCTAATACCAGCATTGAGTCCGGTCGATTACCTCACTTTTGATATTGGGAATTGACTTTTGAAACTGTTTCAATATTACGCCATTTGTCAATGAAGTCAGTACGAAATCGATAGATATTCAAATTACTTTCCAATTTCAACATGCTCTTACATCCGAGCAAATATGTGAATTAAGGTTAATTCTAGCGATATTTTCAATATCCGACGGCACTCAAATCGGCCAAACAAACATCCTCATTTTTGACTATAAATAATAATTATAAAAATGGTTATGCTTTCTTCAGTTGGCTCTATATTTTTTGTTATTTGGTTTTTCCATATTTTTAATAAAAAAATAAAAAATAAAAAAAATTCTGTTTCTTTTCATCTGTTGTAATTAAATGTTCTTATTTTTATTTAATTTTGTATTTTCTTTTTCCCTCTTTTTTTATTTGTATAATGAAACAAAATAAAATACATATTTCCTAACTTTTATGTATGCAAAATGCAACCAGTGCGGAATGAAAAAACTAAACGGTGTCTATAATACATACATTATGCCATATTTTTTAAATATAGTTTGTCCAGGACTATCTTTTAATATACTCATTATACTTTTGTTTCTTCAATTATAATAATGTCCATTATTCACGGCTAGCAGTGATTAATCATTCATTAATCACTGTTATGCATTTCTGAAATTTTATCTAGTAGTCTTTCCTTTCATTATTCACTACTACCAAGTAAATTATTCAATAAATTTCATTTTTGAAACTTTATATAGTAGTCTCTTGCCATTTTCATTATAATTAAATTGAGGCGTCAAAATGTCGATATAAATTATTCTAGAATTAATTAAAAGGTTTAATTATAAATACAATATTATTTATCGGTCGTGGACACCTTATTCCTTGGGCAATAGCGAAATTGCATGATTCCCATAGTTTACCACATGACCCGAACGATAAGGATCAAATACACGAGTAACCCGAGTAACTCAGGGAGGCTTCCCTAAAAAATCCGAGCGTGTATATGCGTCACTAGCATCATGTCTAGAAAAACGTCAGCATCCTTACTGGATGACAGGCCTCTAAACCATATCACCAAAGTCGAATCTACTTACATCCACAAGGCAAAACCAAACGAGATCAGTATCGATAATTATGGAAATGTAAAGAGTCAGCACAAACAATTGGGAGTCGCTTCAATACTTTAAAAGTCGATGCCCCAGCCGAGACAGTACACAGAATAAAACATCACCAACCAAAACCACCACCTATCGTATTAAAGGAAACAAACAACCAGATTGGCGAGCTAAAAACAATCCTGAGCAAGTTTGAGGGTGCATTACTAAAGATAACTGCAAACGGTGTTACAGTACACATAAAATACTTAATTCAGCGCAAACAAGTTGTAGATGAGTTGAAAAAGCTACAACACGCCTTCTTTACATACGCCCACAGGAGCAGGCGACCGAAAGTAAAGATCTTGAGAGGAATCTTCCAAGATGCACCCACCGAAGAACCAAAAGGGCGAAGATGTCCCAATAAAATTACCGAGCTTTACGGTTACATTCGCGCGGAACATAAAAACCGCTGATATTCAGCAAACCCATGGATGTTGTGGATATAAGGTAAGTTGGGAGACCAAGAGGAAGGCTCTAGTAACGCAATGCCGAAGATGCCAGGTGTTTCAAGCTGCTACATGAGGTACAATTGTGTAAAATGCGTCAGCAACCACGAACAAAGAAATCTCCAAGATTCACTGACCAGAAAACCCCAGTTAAATGCCGCAACTGTGGGGGAGCCATGTGGCCAGCTTTTCATAATGCCCAGAGAAACTGATATACACAGGAAAGCAAAATAAACCTAATAAAAGAAAAAAAACTTTATGGGGCCCGCGAGTTCTTCTTTCGATTCCAACTTTGTAATGCCGGCGGGGTGTTTCTTTTGCCGTCTCATTAAAACCTAAAACTAGCGAGGGCAATATTTTCAATAATTTCGTTAGTAGTAAGGGTTTTTAAAGTGTACCAGGACCAGTAGAGGGGAGTCACTCCCACGAAACAAATAATACTCTGGGAGAGTTTTTCTCCAAGTCCCGGCAGCCGCTCGAAGTAGGCTTCGCCTCCCTCACATACCACAGAAAGGAGTTCATGCGGCGACTAAATCAAGTGCGTGATATAAACACCTAGAAGACTATGTACCTTAACTTCGTGGGTCAATACTTTAAATGAAGATTAACTAAACTGCAACAGTCTAGTTAGTTTGGCGAGCCGCCATGAGCTGACTATCTTGATTGATAAACACAAGCCCCATATTGCATGCCTCAACGAGACAAAAATAACAGCATCGCACAAGCTTCATATAAAAAACTACAAAATTTACAGAACAACCCAAAAATGGGCAGATCCGGTGGTACGGCCATACCTGTGTGAGAGGATATAAACCAAACAAGCCCAAAAGCAATTGTGAATGAAAACTAAAAAGCCGCATCGCTAATTATTGGAGGAGGCAGAGACTCATTTGCCAGTTTCGCAATATACTTTTGGAAAATAAAGAAAGCGGATCTAAAGACACTGCTCAACCACCAAAGTAGAGTTTTCCTTTGTGGAGGCTTCATTGACAAACACCACTACTGGAACAACATCTACACAGTTTTTGTGCTGAAAACGAAACAAAAATTTATTATCCATGCTCCGGCACTCTATTACTATTACTTTATTTTCCAGGCTCCGGTCATACAAAATATTTCGACACTAAATGAATTCTGTTCAGACCACCTGCCATTCAAAATTAAACGAGGGAAATTACAACGTACAACAAACGATCAGCCACCGTAGAGTCGCTGAACAAGGAAATGGAGATTGGGAAGGGTTTAGGCACTTCATGGACTTGAAGCTAAACGAGTCCGACAACCAACCAACCACCAAACCCGAGCCCCCCACGGAGATAGAATCCAAAGTAAATATACTTGCGTAGCTAATCAGGCTGGTTGAAGATAAGTATGTGCCCAACATCGATCCTGCTGCAATCTTCATACCATCATAAAAATGATCAAGGTACGTAACTATTATCGCAACACGCACAGCAAGGCCTCGGCACTTTTTAGTCCCACCCTCATGAAAGTATAAAACAACACTTCCAGACAGTGTTCCATAAGAAACTCAGCGATATCAGGCCCGACAAGACAAACTTATACAACTATATAAGAAGAATAAAATCAAGTAGCGGAGGAAAAATTGTTCTGGAGGAAGATGGAGCACAGATAATTGATCCAACCATATAAATTATAAAGCTGTGTTCCAAGGGACTTCACGCACCAGTGAAAATAACGACCAATAGACAGAACCCGACGCGGTCGTGCAGTCAGTGGATGACTTCATGAAACGACAAACTTTCCCATACGATGTCGCCGAAATAAGCGTCGACTATGAGTAGGTAAGGAAACTGACCGATGTACTGAAAAACAAAGTCCACTGGGGTCGATGGTGCCACAAACAGGGCCCTAAAAAATTTCCCTCTGGCGGGATTCAGACAGATGGTTCTAATAATAAATGCAATTCTAAAATTTGCCTACTTCCAGGAAAGTTGGAAGATGGCGAAGGTGATTGCCATCCCAAAAAGCGACAAGTTGTGTAGCCCCGAAAACAAGACCAATTAGCCTGCTGAGCAGACTCAGCAAAATAGTAGAAGGGATCGTGGCACGCAGGCTGTTAGATGCCGTTCATCACTTGATCCCGGAAGAATAGTTCACAACAGGTCACCCACATATGCCCTGATAACGCTAATAAACCACATCAAATCAGCTAAAAGACTACACAAAACTGTTGTAGCCGTATTCCTTGACAAGCAAAAGGCCTTCGATTTTATCTGGCACGACGGACTGGTACAGAAGAAGAAATTCACAGACGTATGTTGTTCCTAGTTGACAAACAATATTTTAACTTTCCTCACGTAAATGGCACTCAATATTTTACTAAAATTCATGTTTGAATTCTGAGGTAATTTCATTTCTAAATTAAATTTAAATTTTGCCTAATTATTCTATTATTGTGTGAATGGATTTCCATTTTTTCACTATTTTGTGTGCTTTTGTTACTTTGTAAAAATTTTATAAAAAAGAAAAATTCTTTATTATTATTTTTTATTTTTTATTATTTTAATATTTTTAGCTTCCTTATAGTAACAATCTGTTTTATTTTTTAAAAAAATCGATTTCGGATGCCTTCGCCTTCCTTTCTCAATTTTTAATTTAATCGCTAGGGGTAGAACTGCATTTGTTACGTTCTTAAAGTTTAAGGAATTTTAACCCTTGTTTGATTCATTTAAATTCCGATGAATTCTTTTAAATACATTTCCATATTTTGCCTTAGTCAGATAAATGTCACGACGTGGATTATTTCATTTTTGATAAAGGCACGTACGTTAACGAATAAAAACAACAATCACAAAATCTGCTTTTCTAGAAAACACTCCGGATCGTCAAATAATGTGCAGTAAACTTAAAATGTTAAATAATGGAAATAAATGAAAACTAAACTTTGGTTAGTTATCTTTTAAACTTTATTTTAACAAAAATATTTTTTTATTATTAAATTGTATTTGTTGTTTTGCTGCTGCTTGCTGCGAAGTCCCAAATTGAATAGAAAGAATGTGCGGCTTCTTTTCTTCCTCGTGCATTTTGAAAACCGTCGAACTTAAAATTGGTAACCAGTTTTACTTTGTGTTCGGGTATTCATGTTATTGATGATTGTACTATGTGATGGTTATGTTATGACTCAGGCTGTTGAAAGAGCATCATACATATTGTCGTGGTATGATTGTATTGATTTTGTCTTGTGAAAATCGATACGATTTTAATGCAATTCCAAATAAGGTGATTTGGAGGTCATGCTAACAAAATGATTGTGTATCACAAAAATATAATTTTTCAATTATATTTTGCATACAAAATTTGTATATACAAGTTATGTTGTATTTTTGTATACAAAAGTAGAATTGTTATAGATAGAATGAAGTCACTATTAAATGCGAATTTTTCGTTACAAGTTTTTGGGATATATTTTTGTAAAATCCTTTATCTGGAGAATTGTCCGTAGATAAAAATTAGAGCTTGCAGAGGATTGTCCGCTGTTGATTTTATTGTGCGGTGTTTCTTGTAATGGAAGAAACTACCCGCTACAAACTATTGGGATATGTATTTTAATTTGACGTTTATTTGAGATATGTATTTTAATTAGCATACATTTTTAACTTCTAAAAATAATATTTGTTGGCTTATAAAATATTTTGCTTCATCAAATTTTAAGCTATGGTTTTGTGGTAAACGTAAAACAAATGGAAATATGTAAAAATATGTGATTATGCCAAAATATTTAAAAATATTTGGTAATGGCTGTATGATACTCACTTTTTTTCCCACTTTTTCAGTGACTAGTTAAGACAAACGGAGTGAGATAAAAAATAAATATACAAAATATTTGTGAGAGTGAGTGTATACACCATAGATTTGGAAAAAATATAGAAACGTCAAAAAAAAAGTGGTAGCTCAATTTTTCTAGCAGTTAATCGAGCAATTATAGCAAAAAAAGAATTGGATTTGATTCTTTTTTTTGACATTACATACTTTTTTCTGACATTTCCGAAATATTAGAGAAAATATTTGTATTTTGTATACCAAAGAGAATTTATTTGTTTATTTTTAAAATAAATTTAGTAAACAATTTTTCCATTTTTGTTCGCCATTATTGTTATGATTTTTTCCCCCTTTTTTAGATTTTTCTTTTGATACTGAAATACAATTTTGGGTTTGCATTGTTAATTGTTTGCCAAAATATTTGAAACGTGCATTTTTTTGTAAATATAAAAATTAACTTAACATATAAATTATTTCGTTTCAATTAATTGCGGCAGCTAATGCAAATTAATTCAATAATATGGTCCAACACAAAAAAAATTTTGATTCTATTTACAAATTTTGTTTATCCGAAACTTCAAAATATTTGCCTATAGTATTGTCTACACTACCCTTCTCTGTTTCGCTTTACTAGTTTTGCAGCACTTTATTGTACTTGAAAAAAAGTGAGTATCATACAGCCATAACATATAGGGCTCATTGGCTTTTCTTTGTTCTAAAAAGAATAACTATCCAACAAATTTTTGGTTTGGATTTCCCAAAAAAAAATATTTTTTTCCCTAAGAATCCTACGCCTAGTAATTACATAAACTAAATAAAACTTATTTAAATACAAAAACAAATCATACTCATCAGAGAAAGGTTCAGGTTTATTTTGAATGTGTTTTTAAGTTTATAAACTCGGATAACGAAAGTGTAGCGTTATATTTGTAAAATACAATAATTTAATGTTTGTTTGTATACCAATTCAAGTTGTCGATTCAGTGATAAACAACAATCAACAGTGATACTGATAAATAACAATCAAATTCATTTCTGTAGCTTTTAACGTTAACTGAAACCAGTCACTAGTGAACCGATTTTCTTATGTTAAAGTCAAAACGAATAAAAATCTTCAATAAATTATTCCATATAATATTTGAATATAAAATATCCATTAATCAAAACACAAATAAGATTTTCGATTTTCGTGTTGATAAGGATTTATGAAATATGTAAATGGATTATTTGGGTAAAAACCCATACTAAAAGTAAAATTTAATGTACTTTAATGGTATTATAAACTATAAACCAATTACTTATTTTATTATCGAGGTATCAAATAAATTTTTAGTTTATCGCCTTAAACCAACATGTCAGTTTTGTCGATACAGAAATGGTCGAGTACAGATAGAGAGGAAAATCGATTTATAGAGCCATACATTTTGTAATTGGAAGCAATAAAATGCAAAATATGTTATCAGATAGTTCAATTATTTTCAAACAATGCCGTAGCTTTAATAATGTAATAAGCACCATTAAAATTAGAAAGAAATACTAAGTCAATAAGTCAAAATAATACACTTGTTTGCACCAGGAATAAATCCACTAAAACCAGTACTTAGATTTAATCTAATCATTTGCTTTGACTAGAGAAAACTGACATCTTCTTGATTCATTTGGTTTATTTTTTTGTACCTTCTATAGATTTTGTTTTTGTTTCTTCCGATAAATTCCTAAATTCGTATGCCTAACTCTTTTACTCCTAACTTAGCCTGTTTCTCCAAATAATTGACAGCTAATTATAGTGGTTTTCGTAGAACTATGCTTCTTAAAATATTGCTAGTACTATGGCTTTTGGTTGTACTGCTTTAAAGTATGCCTGGGACAGTAGTTTAAGCCATACAACGGTGCTTCTTATCTGACTCCATTTTTTGAAGTAGTTAACAATTAGTTAGGTTTAAATTTAATAGTTTGATTCTAAATACTTAATTGTTATTATATTTACATGCCTATTCTGACACACAGTCACAGACTAAAAAATGAGTCTTAGTTAAGACCTATTTGGTATTCTGCACGTAGTCACCGCTGTCATTAGTCTTACAACACGGTCTTACGTAGTATCGACAAATTTGATGGTCTTAAGCATCATAATTTGACATTACTGAAATAAAAAAGTGGCGGGAAATTTTGTAGGTGATAAATAAATATATCGATAAATAAAATTTTATAAAAATTAAACTAACTGGTAAGTTTGAAATGTGTAATTAATAATAATTGTTTAATTAAAATGGTGTGGGTTCGTACTCGTTTCTTGAATTGAAGCATTAAACCAAAAAATTTTAGTGCTGTTAAATAAAATAAAAAAAATTATAAAACACAAGCCATTTATTGTATTTATTTTTTTAAGGAGCCGATTTAAAAATGGAATTGATGCTGCAAGCGCTAACTCTTTTATTAAGCGAAGAAGAAAAGTAAGTTTTTTCAAGTTTAAGCAAACGTTATGTTCATTGATATTTTATATTGAACAAATATATTTCTTCTTTAGAGCAAGACGAGGAGAACACCAACGGTACTTAAGAGATACGGCCAATCATTTTGAAATAGACGAAAGCGTGTTTAGGGCATATTTCCGCCTTCCAAAAGTTATCGCCGAGAGGTTAATCGAAGAGCTGGAACCACACAACAACGATTCATCGGAGATTCCATTCGCGTTTAGGGTTTGTTTTAGCATAATGATATTATATATTCAAAATTATATATATATAAATAAATTCATAGGTATTATCAACATTACATTTCTTGGGCCATGGATCATACCAAAAATGCGTTGCAGCGAACCAATTGTTGCCAATGAGTCAGCCGAGCGTGTCCCGTAACATTAATTTCATCTGTAAATTAATTACTACAAAATTGGCCGAAAAAATAAAATTTTGTGAATCGCAGGAACAGAAAAATTTAATAAAGGAAGGGTAATTATTAATCAAGCTTATTGAATTTTAATCAATATATAACTAAATACTGTAACTAATTATTGCAGGTTTTACACAAAATTTGGGATAAAAGGTGTGATTGGTGCTATCGATTGTACCCATGTAGGAATTGTAGCACCTCCGGCACTTGATGCTGAACGCCCAGCTCGATTATTCATGAATCGGAAAGGGTTCTACGGCATTAATGTGGAAGCGGTAAATAAAAACCATCCATTTAATTAAATAATCTGAAATATTTACCTGAATAAATTTTATAATTTTTAGATTGTCGATTCAAAATTAAAGTTTTTGTCGGTGAATGCTAAATACCCTGGAAGCGTGCATGATTCGGCTATTTGGACAACATCCCCAGCCCGCATCCACCTTATTCAGCAACACAATAGTCGGACGCATAATTGGCTAATAGGAGATAGTGGGTATCCTTTAGAGCCCTGGCTCTTGACACCGTATTTACAACCAGCTAACCAACAAGAGCAGAAATTCAACAGAATTCAAATAAGAGCGAGGAATACTGTGGAAAGGGCCTTTGGTGTCCTAAAAAATCGTTTTCGATGCCTACATAAATGCCGTTTACTACATTACAGTCCGGATAAAGCGGCTATAATTGTTTATACGTGTGCAATACTGCACAACTTACTCATTGACTGTGGTTTCGATGATGAGCAGGATGATTCTGTCGAGTATGATGAAGAAGAGGAGACAGGGTCATTTAGCTTCACAGATAACAGCTATTTAGCTGAAGGTCGGCGAATTAGAAACGATTACGCATATACTTTGTAATTGTAATTCTAATTTTTATTATTATAATTCATTTCATTTTTTTTTTTTTTCAAATTTTTTTATTATTGTAATTCAAATTTTTATTATTATTCCCTTTATTTAATAAATGTAAATACTATTAAATTAAGATATTAAATACTATAAGATTTATAAGATATTAAAGACTATTAAATTACTATTGGAAACTATAAATACTAGCTTTTTTCCTTTATTTGTTGTGCTATAATATACATCGCTTCGGCCATCCGGGTCATAGCATCGGCGTTTTGTTTATCGATTTTTAGACGTTGTTCTCATCTGCCAACTTCGTAATTTTTTGGACACATTCGCTCACGGCTGTTGAGGATGAAGAATAATTTCTCTTTCGAGTGGGAGCTTTATTTTTAATCGAGGTGGTTGGCGTTGGCTCGTCTTCCGCTATCTCACAAATTTCCATCGGATTTGATAATAAGTTGTTCTAGGAAAAAACGGAATTAATTAAATTTTACCATTATCGATGGTGTATGATTTTACATCTAAATAAATTTTACAACGATAATAAATATTTACAGTAAATCCCATGAATGGTACGGAATCATCTCCCCTGACCGCAATTACACCGAAAATTGTGAGAGCCCTTTCTTCAAATGCCGATAGCTGAACTGTTGTGGTCTCACGCTCACCGCCACCAGTCATCAGTTCTTCTACCCGAATTTTTTGCGATCTGGATTTTAGCTGGTTTTTCCAGTGATTCAGAGACTGAAAGGTATTTGAGAAATAATTAATGAAGTACAAAACTCCAGTAAAATCAAATAACACACTTCACATACCGTCTTCCATTCATTCCAATTTTTTTCCGGTCCTTTCAAAGAATTTAACTTGCTGGTCAATTCCTCCCATTTCTCATCCAAATATTTCGGGTTTTCTGGAGTATTTTTCCCGGCTAAAAATTGTGGATTTTCCTCCAAAAAACTTAAAAACATTTCCAATTGCTCCAATTGGAATATCCATTTATTAATTTAAGAAATTAATAAATTTATTATTTATTAATTTAGAAAAACAATTTACAAAACAAACAAAAAACTGAATAAATGTTTGAAAAAAGACAAAAAAAAAATGTTTGACAGGTCTACACAATCTTTGTAGAGTTTTTAGTACAAAAGTTTAAGACTATCACCACCAGAATACCAATTAAGACTTTCGTCTTAAAAAAAAAAATTTATAAAATGGGTCTTAGCTAAGAGAGTCTTAAGGGTCTTAACGTCAGAATTGGACTGTTAGTCATTTTAATATGATTACTTATAACACCAGTGTAACTATATTCAGTACCGTATATTCTAAATATACAAAATAAATTTTCACTGAAATATGGTATACTAATACTTTTATAATTGATTTACAAATGAAAACTAGAATTATTGACGGTGATGAGAAAAATGAAACCATCTACATTTAGAATGCACAGAGACATATAGTGGACATCATTATTATTATTTCCTTTATAACTAGGAAATAATAATAATGATGTCCACTATATGTTTCTTAATTTAGATAGGCCTATTACTTGTGTGATCTACGCGTATTTCTTAATTTGAGTCCAACCGATCTGCGTACTAAAAATCCGTGTTTTACCTAGCTTTTTAGTACTCAACATTAGTGTATCGAGAAGTAATTTGAATTTAGAATTGTCAGTTTAGTAAAATAATACGTTCTGGTTAGTTACTATTTATTGTATCAGCCACATTACCCCCTCCCTAATGAATCAGAGAATCATGAATTTAGGATTCGGTAGTTAATGATACGACCGATTCTTATTGACTTTGGTGGGATGATTGAGATGTGTGGTTCATTTGGTTGGTATTGGACATCGATATTGAATTTGATTCTCCGTGCAGCAGCCGTCTGTGTTGGTTTCACTTCAGTGACTGCCTCCATTAGTTCGCTCCTTGACGATGCGGTACTTGTTTCCTCTAGATAAGAAGGTTTTAGTTTATCTATGAATATTTTGCAGTGTTTACCCCGGATTTCTAATATAAACGATTTTTCGGCTCATTGATGGCTTTAATATGAGACTTCGTATTTTGACTGAACTGATCTCTTAACAGCATCTGGTGCGCACTTGTTTAAATGTTTAAGTGTTCTTTGCTTGTTTAAGTGTTCTTTGATTTGTTGGACGAATTCAGATTGATTTAGGTTTATCTTTGCTTGCTCAAGTAGCTGGCCAGTAATCCGAATCTGTTTTCCGAAAAAGAGTTCCGTTTATGTAGTTTTTAGATCTTCGCGATATGTTATGCATAGTCCCAATAGTGCAGCCGGACGAATGGGTCTCCATTGCTTGTCTTGGCGACACATAATGGCGGCTTTGAGTGTGACTTGCAATTTTTCAATAAAGCCATTGCATTTGGGTTTATAGCTGCACCCGAATTCCCGTTCAATGACAAATTAGAATGAGAAATGACTTTATTTTTTATTTCGCCTACTCTAAATAAAAATGTAACCGACTAGTTGAAATAAAAAATCAAGTCATTTCCCATAATCATTTGTGATCGAACCGGAATTCGGGCACTGGTTGTTCTTCTGGCCAATAGTGGACGCAATTAGTGGATGGTTTGATTCCTGTTGAATTGATTTCGTGTCCAAAAAAATGAATGTAGGTCGTATAGGGTATAGGTCGTCCAGATAGGAAAAACAGAAATTTAAGCCTCCTTACCGAACAACCTTCCTCAGACCGAACGTTATTCGAATGAATTTGAATAGTCCGAACAGAATTGATATTGATGTTTTTGAAATGTCTGCCTCTTCAAATGGAATCTGATTGTAGGCCCGCACTAAATCGATAGTTGAGAATACTATACATAACCGTAACTGATGAGTAAAATCCTGGAGGTAAGGTATCGGATATCTATCGGGCATGGTTATATTGTTTAGAGCGCGATAATCGCCGCATGGTGGGCTAGACCAAGGATTTTTACACTGTCTACAAATACCATATGTTACCATATATTCGGTGGCAGTGTGATGCAATGTGGCAATATCTTTGAATTGCTCTAATAAAGGCAACACTCTGAATAACCTTAACTTTTGAGCTTATGTTTCTGACGCGATTGCTTGCACTCGTAATGAAATTAGTTTGTGGATTTAAAATTCTCCGTTTTGTAAAATAATAACACTCGATGTGACATCGGTCTGTGAAGTTATTATTTATTGTGCCAGCCACAGTCCTGCAAAGATTTCTATTTTCATGATAATTAATTATGGGCACCGGTGTTAAATGACTTCTCATATTGCCTGTGATGTCTATTATTGAAGCATTTGGGCTTATAAGAACTAAGGACTAAGTGCGAAATACCTGTTAAATGATGAATCATTTTGCTCCATTGAACGCTTCAACCTTTTTGGAAAAAACTTAATAAATTAAATAATTATTGCCAGAAATCTTCAGCAGGTTTCAAAAATTACTCGGATTCCTAATGAAATAAACACATAACAATGAAAACACCTATTCTATAGTGTTCACTATTCGTTTTTTCTGTTGTAACATTTTTAATTTTTGTTTTGCTCAAAACGCGTAATTTTTCGTACCTAAATAAGTCGTATTTATAGCAAAGTACGCGACATTTGCTTGAAAGGAATTGTTCCAATGAACTGGTTATATCAATTAGTGAAAAATTTACGCGAATAATAATATTAGTGGTAATCAATGGTGTGTAATAAATGGTTTCGAGCGATTGTATTTTTTTGCTAGTTGTTAGCGTGGTCAATATTTAGGTGGTAGTTCAAACAAATCACACCAATTTCATTCAATAATGCTTTTATTTTATAAAAACTGCAAATATACATTGAAAAAAAATTTAATATTAAAAACAAGTTACATCCTCTTTGTACACAGATAAATAGCATTTTATACAATTATTGAAAATTTTATATAAACAATCATTTATTTGTATAATAATATTTACTGTAATTTTTTTTATTTCCATGTATCACATACATACGTATGTATTATGCATATTAAATTTTGTGTACTGTGGAATGTTTATATTTCTGCCATTGGATTCGGTATGTATCAATAAAATATTTTTAATATAATTAAATTAAATAAAATAAAGAAGCCGCACTGAAGGCATATGATTAGATACATCCTTATAGCATGAGCATCTGTTCGAGTATACATAATTGAGCTTAATTAAATTAAAAATAATTTTTCATTTTACAAAATTAATTCTTAATTTTTCATTTTGCAAAATTTCGATTGTTTCGTTGCTTGTGTGGCACGTAGCGCCGTCTTGCTGAAAATAAACGTCGTCCACATCAATATCTTCCAATTCCGGCCATAAAATCATTAATCATAACTCGGTAGCGCAATCAGCCAAACAGTGACACGTTGAGGATGGAGAAGCTTTTCAACAATCATTCTTGAATTTTCTGAGCCCCAAATGCCAAAATTCTGCTTATTAACCTAGCCTCCGAGGTGAAAATGGGCCTCATCACTGAAGATGATTTTTCGATGAAAATCCGGATCATTTTGATGCATTTGAAGGACCCAATATACCCAAGGTATCGTACCATTTTTAGTAATGGCGTAGTTTTTTCTTGTCAAATGTCAAAAGATGACAGCTTCAAAATTGACAACTGCCCAAATGGCAGGCTATTCAAAATGAAAAATCTTATTGGAAAACCCTGTATATAGTATATATGTACATAGCCTCTCTGTTCCTTTATTTGAATTGTGATACTGGAATATATTACAAATTATTTACGATCCAAGTTCTTGATGCTGATGACCAGGTATATTATTTCTAATTTAGTGGCCGAAATGACGTTTTAGTAAATGTCAAATTAAATAAATAAATAAATTATCCAAACAATATGAATACTCCAATTTCTTTATCCGACCAACATTTATTTTACTTAATAATAATTTAGAATTATTTAACTAGTGTTAATAAAATATGTAGGTTGACTTTTAAATTTATTTGTATAAGAATCACACAAATTACACAGAATCGACGACTTTGATCGAACAGCACAAGCAACATTTTGGTAAATTTACACGAGAAGGAAAAAGGATTTTAATTCGAACTTTAAGCTATATGTTACTATTATTTCGTAACATTTTATTAGTCGAACTTAATTAAATTTAATTGTTTTAATTTGGGTCATTTTTTATAGAGTTATAAAAACTAGATTTTGGTTGCTTGCGCGATATGTTTTATTAATTTGGCGCTTGTTCTAATTTAGCTTTATACATTCTAGCTTGGGCACAGTTGTGTTTTAAGGACAAGAACAAAAATAACATTTTGTTGGTTGCGCTTTTTTTATAGGATTCTCTTTATAGGTAAGTGAGCCATTATAAATATAAAATTCTAATTGATTGTCTATTTTAGGGGTGTCCAACTCAAATGAATACTTAGGCCAAATTTTGAAGATAAATAAAGCAATAAAGCTTCAACAAAAAAAAACAATAAGCTGAATAGCACGGCTATTATTTAAATATGCGACTCCCATGCTGCAGGGTTGAATAAGTACTGCAATAGCCCTTACACCCATTCCAGATTGCTAAATTTTGTGGCCTTAAAAACGTCAACAATAACTGCGTAATCCAATTTATTAATAATATTTTTAATTTGGCCTGAACACATTCTTTAAGACACCCCTAGTCTATACTCTTTATCAATGTTATCAGCATCGATATGATTTAGTTCATATCGAAGCTGATAACATTGATAAAGAGTATAGACATCGTCATCCTGTAGCATTTCGAATTTGATCACATAATCTTGCAGCGGACGTTTGTCAGGGATGGTTCTTGAACTTTAATGTTCTAATGCCAATTAAACAAATATTTTACTTCTCGAAAATAATGGCTTTATATGAAAAACACAAATAGCACACACTCCTTATTTTCAGTTAATATTTTCTTAAAAATTCTACAATAATAATTAATTGAAAAACAAGTGAAATTCAAAATCATGCAATATTTTCTATTTAGAAATTAGTTCTTTGTATTTCAAATTATTTGAATTTAATAATAACATCAAATAAAGAAAACACAATTTCACAATCATGGTGACCGCTGGTAACTAGATTGCTGATTCTTTGGCTTCTAGGCTAAAACACGGCGCTAAAGGAGCCAACCTTAAACAAATCGCTGGGCTGGGTTAAGTTGTTATTCGTACCGTGCCGATATTCGACCAGACTGGGGGCCCAGCTTTAAAACTAACTTAGTGGCTAACGGTGGATCCGGATACTTGGCGCCCTTCGGATTAAGTAGCCTTATCTGTGTACTGCGAATCTCTGCACAGATGGACACTTCTTTCTACTACTAAACAACGGAACATAAGCTCAAGCGAGGCTGGTCCCTCCATTCGGGTCACAAAATCTGTGTATACAAATACAAAGCGGAACCAAAGCACGAACGAAGCTGGTTCCTCAAAAACAGCCTATGATACTAGGAGGAAGGCCTGGATGGCCCTGGATTAGATAAATAACATCTCGCCAGAAGACAGAACGGATAAGGACAAAGCCACGCTTGCGTGGGCAAAAACAGTCACCGAGAAAAAGTCGGAAGGCCCTTCAGCTGGCTCACAGCTTAAAAAAAAATAGATCTCAGAAGGAAAGTTCTAAGATCGCAAAGCGAACAAAACTCCATGCTTCCACTATGTGGCCTTTTGACGAGGTCGTCAAGGATCAGCTGGTTGTAGCAGTTATTGACAAATCACAAGAGGATGGCAGTATCGCGCCCGCCAATTGGGGGAAGGTGGAAGGGGCCTTAGCCACCACCTACCTGAAAGTCCTGTCGGAAAATCCAGGACCTGTTCTGACTTGTCGAGACGCATGCTGGCACAAGAAACGTGTGGATCTGACTGCCTGTGCAGATCAGAGGTCCCTGCTGCTTTATAAGAAGGCAGTGAGGGGACTTGGCGAGGTATGGCCCGGAGCCAGCCTTGTTGTGATTGATAGGGAGATCCCCTGCAGACTAAGAGCTAAGGTGTACATTCCTTCGGAGCCTAGTGATCCGATGGCGATACTCCAGTTGTTGCAGGTTGGCAATCCGGAGTTGCCAACGCACAACTGGAAAGTTGGTAAGCTCGAGGAGACAAAGGCTAACTATAGGTCAGCTGTTATCATCTTTAACAGCGAGTCACTGAATGCACTGGAAAAAACCAACTATGGTTTCAGTGCAGTCACACTCAAGGTGTACAAGAAGGACGCGGACAAGCCGGAGGCTCCGAAGTCATCTTCAGAAAATACCGCGGTGCTTGATAGCTCATCTGCGTGCGCGTAGGTAGCCAGCCAAGCGGAAACTCTCTCCACGGACACGGAGATGTCAACGTCCATGGAATCTTTACAGAGGCTCTGAAAGGACTTCTCATCAGGGAATGACTCTGATGTTACTGAGGTGGAGAAGAGGCTGTAGAGATGACACTGACATTTTTTCAAGTCAACCTTCACCACTCTAAGGCAGCATAAGCTGCTCTAATTTTAAAAATTGGGAAAGAAGCGATAGATGTCGTCTTGATCCAGGAACCTTGGGTCACTGAAGATCGGGTACTTGGGCTCAAAAATCCCTATTATAGATTAATGCACGCTGTTTGGAATGGTAAGGTTGAAAAAATCAAAATGTCCAAAAAATAAACCACACCTGCATGATTTTATTTAGATTAATATTTTATAAAACAAATTTATTTTTTTTTATTTTTATTATTGACAGTAATTCACGTCAAGAAACTTTTAGCGACTGACTCTTTTATTCGTATACAATATTTTTATTTATTTTTAAACTAATACATATAAATATTAATACATAATTTGATATAACAACTGGTAATACAGTAGCACACAAATAAGTACCAATAGTGAAGACACTATTACAAAAAATTCATTTTAATTGGTATAATATAATATTATGGCTACCGTCCGGTAGGTGCCATGGATGACAGTCTGGTGATCCATAATCAATGCACCTGATGAACAAACAATCAAGCAGTATATGCGGTGCAATATATGTGGTTAAGGTGGGTTAGACCAAGTACTCGGGTCAACTCGAGGTTATTAGGGAAATAGGATAGGTGCAAGATCACTTACTTGATTGTTATTAGTATTACGGTTTGTTATGGGTGGTTTCCCGAACATCCCGGCCCCCTTGAACATCGAAGAGTTCAATTGGGAGCACGGCCAGCTTATGTATTGGTCTGATGAATTCCCCGAGTGCAGTTTTTATTGTAACCACCCGAATTAATCCATCGGTCCCAGGATGAATTTTCACTATGCGTCCGATAGTGTATTGATTGGTGATGGGATTGGCTTCTTTGATGATAACTAAGCTGTCCAGGCGGATATTTGGTTGTCTCGTTGGCCATTTTGCCTGAGGCTGAAGAGACGTTGGGTACCATCTTTTCCAGAAATGTTGGGTTAGCTTTTGGACGAGTTGCCATCGGGACAACCGATTGCTTGGGGTGGTAATTAATTCCGGTTCAGGGATGTTGGTGACTGGATGACCGATCAAAAAATGAGACGGTGTCAACATATCCAGTTGATCGTCCGCAAGTTGACATATTGGTCGGGCGTTGAGTATACTTTCGATCTGGGTCATAAGTGTGTGTAATTCTTCGTGGGTGAGAATGTGGTCGCCAATGACTCGGTACATTTGAATTTTTGCTGATTTCACAGCGGCCTCCCACAATCCTCCAAAGTGGGGTGAATTTGGTGGTATAAAGTGCCACTTCACCTTGTACATTCTAAAAATAGACGAAGAAATTAATTGTAAATTTTGTTGGAAAAATTGGTTTAATTCGTTTAATTGGGTTTTTGCCCCCTTAAAATTGGAAGCGTTATCAGAGAATATATCACTACATATTCCTCGCCGTGCCATAAATCTTTTGAGTGCTCCCAAAAAAGACTCGGTGGTCAAGTCATTCACCAGTTCGATGTGAATTGCTTTTATGGATAAACATACAAAGATGCAGACATAGGTTTTGTGCGTTCGTTGTCCTCTTCCTCGGACAGCGTATGTTTTAAGTGGTCCAGCAAAGTCTAATCCTACCTTTTGGAAAGGTCTTGCCATTTGCACACGTTCTGCTGGTAGTTCACCCATTTGTTGAGTTAAGAGTCGAGGTTGACGTTTAACACAATTGATGCAGTGATGTATGACGGATTTAACAAGTTTGGTAGCACCAATGATCCAATATTGTGTACGGAGAAGACCGATTAATTGTGACTGGCCGCAGTGGAGATATCTGATGTGTAACTGATGCACAAGCTTCCGTACCGTCTCGGATTCTCCAGGCAGTATAATTGGATGTTTGGTGATGTAAGGCGCGGATGATTTCCCAATTCGACCGTCGATTCGAAGTAACTGGTCTCCCTTCTGGCTATCAATAAAGGGCGAAAGATATTTCAATTTACTTTTTGGCGGTAGTGAATGGTCAGTGCGCATAGTTTTCAATTCAGCTTCGAAGTGTGCTGCTTGAATTCGGCGAAAAACTTCATTTCTTGCTTCAAAATATTCTGATCGTTCAAGTCCACCGATTTTTTGATTACCATGGCGTTTGGCTCGACAATTCCCAATAAAGCGACGAATAAAAGCGAGCACGAAGCAAATTTTATCGAAGTCTGAGTACCGCTCGCATAGCTGGTCAATGAGACATGATTTAGCTTCAGTAATTGCGGTCAAAGTTAGCATATATCGGCTTCGTTTTTCTATGGTCGTGAGAGGTGACCTTTGCTTATATGATGGCCAGCTGTCTTGAGTCATCGACAACCAATTTGGGCCAGTCCACCACAAAGGGTGATTTTTTAACTCAGTTGGACTGAGTCCTCTCGTGGCACAGTCAGCAGGATTCTGTTTAGTTGGCACATGTTGCCATTTATGCCGGGGTATCTGAGTCTGGATTTGACTAGTCCGATTACTAATGAAACATTCCCATTGTCTGGGTGGTGCTGATAACCAATCTAGTACTATGGTTGAATCCGTCCACGCATACAGGTTATCGGTTGGAATATTTAATGTTTTTGCTACCGGAATCATCAGTTTGGTGAGGAGAACGGCACCACATAATTCAAGTCTCGGCAGTGTGATGGATTTGATCGGTGCAACCTTGGTTTTTGCCGTTACGAGCGAGGTTCTTATCTTTCCCATGTCATCGATGGTTCGAATATATATAGCTGCGGCATAGGCCTGCTCACTGGCATCGCAGAACCCATGAAGTATCATCTCTTTCTCACTAGTGTGAAGCCATCTTGGAACTGATATATCCTGCAGATGGGAAAAGCTTTCTCGAAGTTGTAGCCATTGTGCTTGTATTTCGGACGGTATATCCTCATCCCAATCTAAATTTATTAGCCACAGCCGTTGAAACATAATTTTTATGCGGATGACAAAGGGAGCTAAAACCCCCAACGGATCAAATATTCGACTGGCTTCCGAGAGGATTTTACGACGCGTTCGTGGTGGTTCATCAGGTAAATTTACTCTAAATGAGAATCGATCGGTTTCAGGATTCCATCTTAAGCCCAATACTTTCTGGGTCTCTGAATGTTCGGTAAATTCCATGGTAACTTGTGCGGCTGATTTGTCTTCTAATAAATCCTGGGAATTTGATGCCCATTTACGCAAGTGTAATTTCGCGCTCGATAAAACTTCCTGGATGTCTCTTTTCAATGCTATGGCGTCCGCGAGAGAATTGGCACCCGTCATAAGATCATCGATATACATATTCGATGTTATAGCCTTTGAGGCCCTTGGGAATTTGGTTTTGTTGTCAATAGCTAGTTGCTGCAAAACCCGAGTGGCCAAATACGGTGATGACGACAGCCCATACGTGACGGTGTTTAATTGATAGTGACGGATAGGCTCGTCCGGATTTGCGCGCCACAGAATCAATTGAAATTTCCGATCATCCTCGTGAATCCAGATCTGTCGGTACATTTTTTCGACGTCTGCACAAAAAACGAATTGATGCATTCGGAACATAAGCAGGATGTTGTACAGACTATTTTGCACCGTAGGACCGACTAGCAATGTCTCGTTCAAAGCGTTTCCGGTAGTGGTTTTTGCGGAACCGTCGAATACCACTCTTAATTTGGTGGTCGTACTGTCGGCCTTTAAGACTCCGTGGTGTGGCAAGTAGTAACTACAATTAGTTGATGACGGTCGTTGGATCTCTTTCATGTGGCCGAGTTGGAGATATTCATTCAGAAATTCCTGGTAAAGGCGATAAAAGTTTGGCTCCCGTTGAAAGCGTCGTTCCATTGCCAATAGTCGGTTTCTCGCCACACAAAATGATTCTCCAAGTGGTACTGGATTGGGATCGAACGGCAGTCTTACGATAAATTTGCCATCGGAATCTCGGTCAGTGGTTGAAATAAACAATTTTTCACAAATTTCATGCGATTGACACACTCGGAGCTCAGATGGTGGCTCTTCAATTTCCCATAATCTTCGAAGTGTCCGGTCGAGATCGAGTTCGCACGGAAGCGACACAATTGCAGTATTGATCTGGTTGATGTTTCGAAAACTGCCGGCGACGATCCAACCCAATTTGGTATTATGGGCAATTGTGTTACCATTCGAATCTTCTAACAAACCCTCGGAGAGAATAGAGAAAAACTTATCCACTCCGATTAAAATGTCGATTTTGCTGGCCTCGTAAAACTGTGGATCTGCTAATTGTAATTTATTAATAGTGCTTTGATTTAGTGAAACAGATGCCAATTGGTTGGTTATAGAGGTAATCCGAGGTAAAATAAAAGCGTTTAACGTGAGCTTAATTTCTGATGTAAAATGCGGTATAATTTGTAAGGTAATAACGCCCTTTGTATGTCCAGCACTTATTTGTCCGAGTCCCTGAACAGCAATCTTAGCATGACTACGTTTTAACGCCAAACGTTGTGCGCATGCCTCTGAGACAAAGGAGGTTTCTGATCCCGTGTCGAGAAGAACTTTACAATATTGATACTGCCCATATCCATCTTTAACTCGGATTAAAGCGGTAGGCAACACGGAACTCATTCTCGGTGAATAATCGTCTGTCGGCCGTAGGTTGGTGGAACAAGCACACGCAACGGTAGATGGTTGGGTTTGATCCGGGTTTGAGTTCGTAGGTTCTGGCTGAATCTTTTCAGTGTCCAAATGGAGAAGTGAATTATGGCGCTTCGGACAGTGGTGACACTTCTTTTTGCTCTTACAACGGTTAATCATGTGGGAGTCACTCTTGCAATTAAAGCAACGATTTTGCGATTTAACTAAATTGCGACGCCCTTCGACCGGCATTTCCTTGAACCTTTCGCATTGAAATAGTAGGTGGTCGTTGCATTTGCACACTGGACATGACAAGGTGGTTGAAACGAATGATTTGACTGGTTTTGGATGCGACGACTGCGTTGGTTGTGATAATGACGATTTGGTATGCCCATCTTGTAGTCTTTCTCGTAAAGCATCTGCTCTCGACCGGAGAAATTTTAAAAATTCATCAAAAGTAGGAAACTCGTTCGCTGTTGTTTGTCGAGCCCATTGGTTCTTTGTTTCGTCATCGAGCTTGTCTTTCATTAGATAAATTAGCCAGGGATCTCGGGCTTCTGCTAATGGACCCATGGCTTTTAGTCCTCGTACTACTTCATCTCCAACGAACATTAATTTCTGAATATTATCAGCTGTGGGTGTACGGATTCTCGCATGATTGGTAAACCTTCCGATGAAAGTATTCACTATAATTTTTTTTCGATCATAGGTTTCTTTAAGTCGGTTCAAGGCATCCAGGTAATTGGAGTCGGTGATCGTGGAATGTTTCACCAAATTTGCTGCTTCGCCCTTTAAGTAACCCTTTAGATATTGAAACTTTTTGGCCGGATTCAGCGTTGGGTTATCGTGTATACTGGACAGGAAAAGGTCATAGAATGATTGCCATTCCGTGAAATCACCACTAAAAATAGGAATATTAATTCGTGGTAATTTCACTTCGCCACTAGGGGCTCTGCTCGAATCTAAATTGTTGCTCTGCTGCTCGTTTCCAGCGATCGAATAATTGCCTTGATTTAAATTAAGTTGGCGGATCCATTTATTCAAATTGGCCATGAGGGAATAATATTTGTCCTCGAACTCTTCATAATTGGATTCTGCTCCGGGGTCTATTTGAAATATTTGGTCTTCAATGTGGGTGAATTCCTTGAGTAATTCATCAGCGCGTTTCAAACGAATTTTCAGCTCATCGATGTCAGCATTATCCTCATTTAGTTTTGAGACGTAGGTCGTCATTTTGGTCAGTGAACCCTTCAGATTTGATCGTCGCCTTTGAAGACCTTCCGCCATTTTGATAGGTGCTTGAATGCGTTAATTCACGATAACTTAAGCTGATTACAACACTCCAGAAATGTAGATAAACTCGTGGAAAACTAACGGATAGGTTTTATCTCAATATTTCAAAGTGGTAAATGGACATGAAGATATAAATGTTTGGTTTCTTTCACAACACTACAGCCAGGTTATTTATCTCAGAAATCACTTTATTCAAATCACTCAAAAATCACGATTCGATTACTACCACCTGATAACGTGGTATTTAATCAATGAATAACGGTTTGGTTTAGCAGCACTCGATTAGTACCGTACGACAACGTGGTAACTTTAATTAATGAATAACGGTTTGGTTTAGCAGCACTCGATTAGTACCGTACGACAACGTGGTAACTTTAATTAAAACAAAAAACAATTCGGTAACTCGGTTTCTTTGCTCGTTGAATTGACGCCACCATTGGTGGTTTCGCCCAAAATGCTTATAGAGCTGAAAGTTTCGGCAAAATAATCAAAATAGTTGGTTTTATACAACGGCTCTTTGTTTTTAAAAACACTATCGTACGTTAAATTAATCGTCCTTGCTCGGGCACCATAAATTAATGTCACCGGTACTTGGTAACACAAAAAATAAAAAATAAAAAATATAGTAATAGAAATATACTTATCTCTATGGATTTAAGCGCAACCAAATAAATAAGCTTATTTGCCAAAAATAATTTATTATCACGCTCTCCCGGGTTTCGGCACCAATGTTTGGAATGGTAAGGTTGAAAAAATCAAAATGTCCAAAAAATAAACCACACCTGCATGATTTTATTTAGATTAATATTTTATAAAACAAATTTATTTTTTTTTATTTTTATTATTGACAGTAATTCACGTCAAGAAACTTTTAGCGACTGACTCTTTTATTCGTATACAATATTTTTATTTATTTTTAAACTAATACATATAAATATTAATACATAATTTGATATAACAACTGGTAATACAGTAGCACACAAATAAGTACCAATAGTGAAGACACTATTACAAAAAATTCATTTTAATTGGTATAATATAATATTATGGCTACCGTCCGGTAGGTGCCATGGATGACAGTCTGGTGATCCATAATCAATGCACCTGATGAACAAACAATCAAGCAGTATATGCGGTGCAATATATGTGGTTAAGGTGGGTTAGACCAAGTACTCGGGTCAACTCGAGGTTATTAGGGAAATAGGATAGGTGCAAGATCACTTACTTGATTGTTATTAGTATTACGGTTTGTTATGGGTGGTTTCCCGAACACACGCGAAAAAAGAAGGTAAGATTCGGTCGTTTATTCTCATTAAAAATAACATAAGTTGTTTTCTGTTATCAAATTTCAGTAACGGAGATGTAGCAGCGGTCAGCATTGAGGTCGATAAACGAAACCTCTGGCTAGCATCAGCTTACCTGGCTTATGATGAAGTGGATACTCCACCAATCATTCTAGGTGAGCTAATCTTGGAGGCTCAGAAGCGCAAGGTTGGAGTCATCCTTGGGAGTGATGTAAAAGCTCATCACACGATCTGGGGAAGTACGGACACAAATGAACGAGATGAGTTACTCCTTGATTACATGTTAAGTACTAATCTTCATATTTGTAACATAGGCAATAAGCCGACCTTTATAACTAGTAATAGACAGGAAGTATTGGATATTACTCTCGTCTCAAGGTTTCTGGCGATTAGTTTATTAAACTGGAGTGTGTCGATGGACCACTCCTTTTCTGATCATTGTTATCTTCAATTTGAAATGGACTTGACTTCTTCAAAAAGTCCAATCTACAGAAACAGAAGGAAAACCAACTGGAATACCTTTAGAGCTATTCTGGGTAATTCACTAACAGTTCCGGTGCCAAAACCTCCAAAAACTCCGCAAGAGCTCGATGGCACAGTGCTACTAATATACTTCTCGTGTTAATCAAAACACACTTAAAATGGTCTAATCACCGGAAGCATATTAGAAATTACATAAATTAATTAATATTCAACAAAAAATTAATAAAGTAGACTCATTTTCCTGGTTGTTCCGAATCTATACCTAGCACATCAGTAGGTAAAAGGGCAAGTAGCCTCATAGGCCAAATTATCAGCAGAAAAAAGATCCTGTGGACAGATCTGGGAGTGGATGAACCACTCAAGGACTGGATAGATTAGATGCTAAGAGGCAGGATCATAAATAACAGTTTTTGGCAGTCCTCCGTCATAAAATTTGCAAGCAGAGGTACGCCACAGGGTGGCGTACCGTCCCCCCTTTCTTTTCATAAATGACCTGTTGCTGAGGCTGAAGGACGGTGGCTTCAAGGTGGTTGCCTATACGGATGATATTGCTATTGGTGTCCGTGGTAAATATCCCGGCACCCTTAGTGAGCTTATGCAAAATGCCCTGGGCACTCTTTCATTATGGGCCAATGGCTGTGGGTTGAATGTGAACCCACACAAAACCGAATTGGTTCTCTTCTCTAGGAAATATAAACTTCCTCACATCGATCCTCCCACTTTAAATGGGTTCAGCTTGACTTTTACAGTTGAAGCGAAGTTTCTGGGTCTCGTTTTGGATAGCAAATTATATTGGAAACCCAATATTCTGGAAAGGGTAAACAAAGCTTCGGTAGCGCTATACTTTTCCAAAAATGCCATTGGGAAAGGATGGGGGCTGGAGCCCCGCATGATACATTGGCTTTATACCGTAGTAGTCTGACATACTCTTGTATGGAGTAATAGTCTGGTGGCCTGCTCTGGACAAAACTTTCAACCAAAAGCTGTTGACAAAAGTTCAGAGAACAATCTCTCTGTGGATCAGTGGTGCATTGAGGAGCACATCCACTCAGGCACTGGAGACTCTGCTATTTTTGACTCCTCTAGGTATCTTGGGGAAACAGTTGGCAGCTTCTACTGCCATACGGCTGAAATCCATCTTAATGTGGACCTGCAACAACACAGGGCACTCATCTATTTTGTGCAACAAAGAAATTCCCAAGACCACCGACTATACTGTCCCGTCACTATCTTTTGACATAAAGTTCCAGACTAAGATCCCATCCAGGGAGGACTGGATGATGGGTGCAGTTTTGGAACCAGGAGTTATAAACTTCTTCACTGATGGTTCAAAACGGGACGGGAAAGTTGGGCTGGAGTGTTCTGCGAGAAACTTCTGTTAAATCTCTCCTTCCGTCTCCCCGACTACTGTAACATTTTTCAAGCTGAAATAACTGCCATAAAGGAAGCCGTAGACTGGTTGAGGTATAATGTAATATCAGTTTGTGATATTCGCATATATACGGACAGTCAGGGTGCCATTAAAGCGCTTCAATGATACCTCCTCACGTCGAAAGTAGTCCAGAACTGTCTCTCATCTCTTAACGAGATGGCAGATCAGTTCAACATCCACATTTTATGGGTGCCAGGACATTTCATAAGTACACGGAATATAAACGCCGACGAACTGTCTGGACGTGGCACAACGGACCACTTCTCAGAAAGCAAAAGGATATTGAAATGCCTCTTGCGGTATGCAAACTGCTGCTTCAGGAAAAAGCTAGCAAGCTGACAAATGACAGATGGTCAAGTATCACTTCTTGCGTAATAACTCGGCAACTCTGGCCAAAGTTGGACTTGGCAAGATCCAAACAGCCGATCTCACTTCAGCGAAGTCAGATCAGTGTGTTTGTTGGAGTGATTCCGGGGCACTGTCTCATAGGGAGGCACGCGACTAGTGTCTTCTCACATGACTACTGTCGCAGATGCGAGGACGAAGAGGAGGAAGAGACAGTACTTCATCTTCTTTGCACCTGCTCTCGTCTGGCACGAAATAGACTAAAGTTTCTAGGGGTACCCCTTTTCAAAGACCTGACGGACCTCTGTAGGATGGACGTCAGGAGTATCGACCGCTTTGTTAACAGCTCAAAATGGTTCCAATTATTTGAAGGAAACAATTATTCGTGCTTTGGCTACGGACCATTTTTGTGTCTATGCCTGGTCCTAGTGGACCGCCACCCAAACCTAACCTAACCTAACCTTACTTCACTAATAATCAGCTATGTTTTGTACGCCTGGGTCAGTTTTTATTATTAGGTCTGTGTAACTTCCAGCAAATGGTTCAAAAATTTGGTTGATAAAATCACCTGGACCGTTTATCCCACTCAGTTTTCTTAACATCCCGCCAGAAATGTTTCGTTTTGCTGGACAGTGAATATCTGTTGCTTTGTATTTCTATCAGAAAACGGATTTTTAGTCAGAATCTTTTTGAAAGGTATTTTACTTTCCTATTTTTTGACAGAAACTCCTTTTGGTTGGTTTGCTTTTTTTATTGAAATATCCTGCTGCACCTGTATATTTGCCTGCACAAGGCTGCTGGATGAAGGTATCGTGACCTCTTTTAATAGGACATAATGCCCAGAAAAATGAGCGTATCCATAGGCTGGACAAAGCACAACACTCGTTTCACTTTTTACAATAATTTTGCGTGGAACTCCTACATATTTATTTGCTTGACTGAATCACTTCTTCAAGAGGAATTTCAGTAAAAAATCCAAAAATGATCTAAATCAATAACACTTGAATGCCTTCCTTGCCGCCTTTTGATTGACCGACCTTCTAAAAAGGCTTTTTAATCTAACTCTATTTTGACTGAATTACCTTCTAATTTAGGCCCGAAACCAAAAGCAAAGTTGGTTTTACAAAGAAATACATAAATCGAACAAAAAAATATCAGTTCCAAAAATTGTAAATACAAAACGTGTTAAAATATTGTGATTAAATAATTTTCTCTAAACAATCGCAATGTCTGTAGTACACTAGTAAAACTAAAGCTAACTTTAGCATATTTTTTACTAAGCGCCATTTCCATTCAAACCGATCTGTCATTTCACAAGCAACAAAATTTACCTATTCTGTATTTTGTGAAGAATGGATAGATTTCAAATTAATGCTACAATTCATTATCTTTATTTGAAAATCTTATCAACATATATCAAACAGGTCGGCTCTACATCATCACACGAGTGTTTTTGATGATGAACCCAAAAGGGGTGACATCACTAGAAATGATTGAAAAAATCCATGATATTGTACTGAGTGACTGTAAAGTGAAGTTAAATTAGATTCTTGACATCGTAAACATTTCCAAAAATTGTATAGAAAATATCTTGCGTGGATAGTTGCCGCTATTTAATACCAATATATTTTTTGAATGTTGATGAAGGAAGCTTTTATATAAAAATTTCATATTGTCTGTGCTTTTTTCACTGAAAAACGAAGCTAAAATAGTAATTAACTAGATTAACAATAGTAGATTATGTCATTAGGATTAAAAGTGATACTTTGTTGGACGAGCAATTATATGCTAGGGGAGGCTAACGTAGCCGAGCGTAGTGTAAAGATTGCGAGTCAAACAAAGTCACTTTTAATCAAAATAACACAACGAAGAAAATCCATTGTAGACTAATTATAAGTGCAAATTATGTATACCCAGTGCCAATAAAATGTACAAATTGATTTATATTCACATTGTCTCTTTTGTTTATTCTTTACATTTACATAAGTATGTAGTTGCAATTTGTTGTTTTTGTTTTTTTTCGGAAAAACTGTATATTTTTAATGCCCGATTTAGATGAAGAAAAATGTTTGCCTTGCAAAAAAAGAAGAGATTAGTATATTACAATTTTCGTTTGAATGACAAGAACAAAACATAAACATGCAAAATTATGTTAGCGTTTTTTTTTGTTTTTTTTACCAATTGTTACTATAAAAACATTAAAAATAAATATGATACTATAAAATATACTTGACCCGACTATATTTTTTGATATATTATAGTAACAAACAAACACAAACACAATAAAAGTATATTATGAAAACCTATACGATGACCAGAAGTCAAATGTTATAGCAGAAAAAATCAAATCAAAAGCCGTTTCCCAATTTTATTTATTAAGTTTTATTTTTATCACTAATAATTTTATTTATTGCTATAAATTTTATTTTTGTCACACTACTGATAAATGTTAAAAAATATACCATCCAATTATGTATAAGCCGCCAAAAAATTATAGCATCGCCATTTTGGTTTACATAGTCCTTTCTCATTTTAACTATGGATATTTTTATATTGCGTGCAGCTCTATGCAAGGCAAACATTTTTTGCAAGGCAAACATTTTTCTTCATCTAAATTGGGCATTATTCATGAAGCAAATAATATCTTTTGAAATATTTTCCTTTCATTTTATTTCAAACCGTACATTTTTATAGCGCTGGGTGTACTATAAATAGTATGTTGAAGTATTTTATAGCTCAGAAGGTCTTGACTATTTTTCGTTGTGTATTTTAAATTGCTGTAATCTGTCAATTACTTATTACAACTTTTACGCCTATAGCCTGGCCACACGTACATTTTTATAATCGTAATAAAAAAGCCGACTTTAATACCTAATAATAGTATTAAAACAAGCTACTTTTAAGATGTTTGGAGAAAGAATTGGTTTCAAACGTACATATGTATGTAGGTATTTATGTTTTTGAAAGTAAAACAAAATAAAATGAAAGTTAAATAAAAAATAAAGAACGCAACGCAATATTAGCTGTGTTTTTTTATTCGCTCCCGATAGCTGCTATCGAGAGCCGTCATTTTTCTATGCCTAAATTTAAATTTGACGCGCTATTTATTGGTAAACTAAACTTATTTAACATCACACGATCATTTTTAATTCAATTGTTTAGCGAAAACTTGATATGAAAAATATTTGGCTCTACCTATTTATACGGAGCGCTATCGGAAGCCACTTTTTATATGACGGGTCTCGATAGCAGCTATCTGGAGCGAATAAAAAAACATAGTTATTGATCCGTTTTTTATTTGCTGTGTTAATATTTTACTTGAGTAAGTTTATGAATTTTGAATAAATAAAACAAAACACTAAATTTTGAATAACTAATAATTTATATTTTTTGAATCTTTACTGAATTGAATTTTTTCACTGATTAAAATTAAATTTCAAATGAAAATTTCAAATATGCTTGTAGTTTCAAATCAGTTAAACGGCTTCTGTTTTTTGATTTTATTAGGCTCGTGAGAGCAAACGCACTTTCGCAAACGTATTTAGTACCGAACATATCGTCGTTGGATTATTGGTTTGTCGTAAACGCCAATTTGACTTTTTTGAGCTAATAAGTTATCTATAGGTTTACGGTTGCGCTCTTTCCAATTTTGTAATCGGTTTTGCTTTACCTTTAACCGTTTCTAAGGTATAGAATATGATTTTGTCGTATATTCCAAAAATTTCGAAGTTTTTAGTATTGGTTGGTCGTAAACCCCATTTTTGCACGTACGACAAAAATTTATATGAACAATGCAGTTACTATTTTCTTAATATTGGTTTGTCGTATGTTCCTAAGTGTTAAATTAAAACGATAGAGACATTTTTTGCAAATTAATGTATTGGGTTGGCTTTTATATGGTTTTGTTACATTTTTTTCTGTGTATGTGTATAATAAAGTATAAAACAAAACAAAGAAGGCGATTGATTAGTAGAAGAGGAACAATAAAAACAATAGAAACATCAGTCATAAACGTGTCGTTAACTCGTCTCGTGTGGTAAGGAAATTCTTTATTACAACTAGCTATTACTTTTATTTCATTTATTTATTTTAATTTTTAAGTTTATCTTGAAATCTGGCATATAAAAACTGAACAGAATGTTCATATTTAATGATAAATACCAAAATAACGTTCTTCAGAACGTTATTTTGGTATTTATCATTAATCTTTAACAAATAAAAATTTAAATTGATTTAAAATGTAAATTATACTACATACTATTTTTTGTAAATCGTCATGCGTAATTTTTATTAATTGTTTTTAGAAAGTGATTCAAATTCTTCACCACTGCCAAAAAAGAAAAAACGGAATCCAGAATTGTGGAAGCAGCATGTTCGCCAAAAATTACGTGAAACTGGTCAAAAGTACGTTAATATTGATGGCAAAACTATGCGACCGCGAAATGTTAAACCGCCTTGTAACAATACTTGCTTTTACGAATGTAGACAAAATTTTACTTTCAGTGATAGACTAAAACTGAACGCAACGTTTTGGAGACTATCTGATAAAGACAAGACGTCATTTTATTGTAAATTTGTCAAAAAAAAATTAGTTAAACGAAGAAGAGTACAAGAATCAACTAAAAAGAAAAATACTTACAACTTTTATTTGCAATTGGAAGAAAGAATACATCAAGTGTGTAAAACATTTTTTTTGAACACTATTGATGTCAGTGAGAGAAGAATTTATTATTTTCATAATCATTTGAACGATAACGCTACCGGCTGCCCTATTACATCCAATAAAGGCAGGAATGTTAAAAAAGTAATCCCACCTGCAAAAATCGAAGGTGTTGTGAATCACATTAGTAGTTTCCCTACAATCGATTCGCACTATTGCAGATCAAGCTCAGAAGGGAAATATTTTGACTCAAATTTAACAGTCGCTAAAATGTATTCTTTGTATAGAGAAATCACAAACGATCCGGTGAAAGAAGCGATTTATCGGAAACAGTTCAAATCATTTAATATTTCATTTTATAAACCGAAGAAGGACCAATGCGATAAATGTATTATTTTCAAAAACTGCCAGAATCCGAGTGAGGCTCAGAACTGACCACAACGTACATCAAGCAGATAAAATGGCTATGAAAGCTGAAAGGCAATTGGATAGGCAAAACATTGAACCGAAACACGCAGTAATTTGTATTGATTTACAAAGTGTATTTGCCCTACCGAAAGGGAACGCATCAGCATTTTATTATAAGCTGAAGCTAAGCGTTTATAATATGACAGCAACATGCATTGTTGTTGATAAGCCAAAAATAACATACTGCGGTATGTGGAACGAAGCACACAGTGGACGCTCAGGCGATGATATTGCTAGCTCATTCATAAAAATTTTGAAGCAAGTAGTTATTGATAATGCAGAATTAGAATATATAACCCTTTGGAGTGACTTCTGCATTGCACAAAACAAAAATAAAATTTTAACAACGGCCTTATTATATTTTTTGCAAACAAGTTCAAATATACGCACTATAATTCAAAAATTCTCAACTCCTGGACATTCATTAATTCAGGAAGTTAATTGCGTACATAGCGTAATCGACAGGCATTTAAAACATTTAGAAATGTTTAGTCCGTTATCGCTTTTAAGGCAACTTAAGAATATGTCATACAAAAATGTAACACTATAAATAATGCAAATGCAAAAATCTGATTTCTCCGCATATTCCATTAAATGCGGCAGTTTAAATTTTGCACAAGTGCCGTTTATGAAAATAAAAGTTCTTAAATTCGAAAAAGATGATATTTTCAAACTGCAGTTCAAAACAAACGCTCGACAAGAATTCCAAAGTATTACATTAAAAAAACTAGCCACCAAAAAAACATTACCAACAGCGGAAGATTTATTTTGCCAAAAGATCAACTCAATTCAGAACAGAAATAAATCAATATCAAAGGAAAAAGTGGCTGACATTAAAAGTTTATTTGCATTTATGCCGCAAGTTGATCAGGAATATTACAAAGTACTACTCAAAATAAATTGAGATTATGCCAAAATGTCTAGTATCGAACTAAGACAAACTAACAGGACTCTCGTGATTATCTTTTGTGATAAAGAATTTATGAATAATACATTAAAGAATTATATTTTATTTAAATAATTATTTCGAGCTGTGAATTAATAAATTACGTTTTATATTTTAGCCATCTAAAAGGCTTAGTTAAACTTCGTCTAGAAAGACTTCTTGTTTCTAATATTTATTATAACAAGATTAATTAATGAATTAATTTTTGTATTTTATAATTTTGAACCTTGTTTTTGTTTATTATTTAATAAAATAAAATAATAATGATAACAAAATGTGTTATAATTGGACTGTCGTACGTGTATTTCTGTTGTCGTACGTGTATGAAAGGAATTTTTTTTTTTATATGGCGTATACGACAATCCCATTCTGAGATTTTTAAGACACAATTTATGTCCTGATTCAGTCGGAAGTCTGTTTCAACTGTATTATTAGAGAATACAAATCAAAGAATAACTGTTTGTAAAAAAAAGAAAATCTATCGGCTAATTATTTTTTAATCGGCCTTTAAACTTTGACGCACGTTTTCTAAAAATGTAAAAATGGCGTATACGACAAACCAATAATCCAACGACGATATGTAGACAAATGTTTCATGACGTTTTAACGAGGGCATGTGTATTTTTTACCTTCTTCGTCGGCCCAAAATCCAATACCAATTTTCTCCAAAGAACTGAAATATCTTACTTTATAAGTCAAGCAGATTATTTGTATTTCTGTGCTTATAACCATCAATTTTACTTCGCGTTAAGGTGTAGTGGGACGCTTAATCTAATTTGAGGTGTGTCTTCAATGCATGTTGCAATATTTGGTAATTCCATTAGTTGCTTCAGGTTAATAATTTCGATTCAACAATTAAAATGTAATTTGTTTCTTCCATAATAGTAATTTTGCTTTAAAATTATTTAGTTGCAAAAATCGTTTAAGACATTTTCCCTGCCTAGTCACTAACCTCCATAGGCATTGTCAAACCGCCATAAGATGAATTGCATTCTTCTACGAATACCTTAAACCTAATGGTTCATGGATTGGTAACCTCCACGAATCAAATTTACTGTACTGATACTGACCCACATTATTCATTACATCATCATAACTAATAACTCGCACAGAGAGCCTCCAGATGAGTAAGGTAGTGAATTGCTGGGACATTGATACCAATTTTTTGAAGCCAATAATTCCGGATTTTTTCACTCAGTAGCTTTAGCACAGTTTTGTGACACAACCTAATTTGGAAAACCCAATAATATTTGTAACGTTTTTACAGCTTCAAAAATATCAACGTCTTTTTAGAGGTTCTTAAACGACATACGTTCAGTAGTTTATTGATTTGAAAAATCCTCAAAATCATGTCACAAGAATCTTCCAAATCAGTGAAATAGTAGGAACATGTCTCAATGGACCTTTTGGAATTATGATGGAAAAACTCATTTATAGTCTTCATTTTTCGAGACACAGCCCTTTTAGCCCAACCAATATTTTGAAAAACAATTATTGATAAATTTTCCTTCGGTAAAGGGTCACAGCGGGTTAATAATCTCTTATAGCTCTAAATACGATGCTTCATTAAATTTTTCAGTAGCAACAATCAAATTTTTTTCAACCAAATTGAAATTTGAAGGAAGATTGTATAAAATAGTTTTCCTTTTTCCCTTGATATTTGTTAAATTTAGCATCATGAGCCATATTATAATAAAGCTTTACATTTGCAATTAGATTTGATATAAAAATTGCTAAGAATTGAAGCAATAGTAAACCTCTTGTCTTCTTGAATGCTCTCGATGGTAAAAAACTGCATTAGCCATTCGGCGAGAACATGTTTCTTTAGAACTTTATGTGGAACATCTGTCTTATTGCCTAGATTTTCGCAAATCATCGATATTTTAACATCTATATCTGCAACACTCTAGTTGAAAGTCAGAAGAAGATACACAGAAGCGCAATTCTTCAAATCCTTCGATTGTCTGACATTCGGAGGGTTAAACATTCAGGTTGATATTATTATATGTACTACCTATATTGAAAATTCAAATTACAAAAAAAAAAAAAAAAACAGAAATTAAAACTTAAAAATAAACTAATTGTTAAAAAAATAAAATCGCTAGGTGTAATTATTAACAATTGGTGATCTAAAAATTAAAATACATATAAATGAAATAGTTGAAATGGTTAATGGAAATAATTTTGTAGCGGTTCTACTAAAATCTGACTTAATACAGAACCCGAAATACAGAAACAAAATTGAAACCGTTGCCAATTTTTTTTTTTCGATCGGAATTTTGTATCGCGACCAAAACATAAAAATATCATTTCAGAATCGGTAAAATGACCCAAACCTAAATATGAAACGTTCTAAATTAAATTACAAATTTATAGCAGCTTAAAACATTAAATCTTAAAAAAAACTACTTTTATTTTGAGTTTCTAAGGTTTATGTAAAATAATTAAGTCAATTAAAATTATTGGTCTTTTATCGAAAACTAACGCGTCCTTTGATAAAACAAATATCTAAATTACGAAGTTCCAAATGCTTGTAACCAAGTTTTAGGTTTTCTAAATGTTTTGTTTCATTATGGTGGTTGTGGTTATTGTACCTTCTTTTTACTTGTGAATTTTGCTTTTATAAATTAATTTATTTTGCAGATACATATTATTAGAAATAACCCACGTTTTTTTTTTAAATCTAGAATAGATAGTAAAATTTCGAATCGTTGACGAGTTATTCCAGCAATAGCAGGAAACTTTAGGAAACTTTAAAATGCAGTATGCTACATAATGTTTTAATATTACTGGCCAGCGAATATTTGACAACTCGAGAGAAGTTCAAGTGTGTCAAATAACACGATCTCGGTGGGCAATTAACCTCGCTGTTTCGCGAGATAATGCGTCCTGGGAACTTATCATCCAATTTGGGCCATAAAAAGTTAGTTATCTAGGTACGTAGCCGTTTACCATTCATAGTAACAGCATTGTCGGCATAATTTTCCAAAAAAACGGTCCAATAATTCCTCCAGCCGAAAAATCACACCAAACCGCGACTCTTTGAGAATTTATCGATTTTTCGATAATCTGTCTTGGGCGGACCTAATGCAACAATTATGTTTATTAACGTCGTTAACTGAATTTTGTAAGCGTGTATAGTCAACTCTTTTGTTAAAATTCGACGTAGTGTGGTTCTTGTGAGCAGTGGTACAACTACAAATCCCGGGTCCTCCCCGCAAAATTTTTTTTGGGCCCCAAAATAATTCTTCGACTTATGAGCAAATAAAGCTTTTAGATAAAAACTTATTTTTTCCTACTGTCGAGCCTCGCATTAGTTAAAAGTATCTGATTTCGTGACTAGACGAAAGAGAACCTGATTCATTTCAATGGCCTCAAATAAAACGAAACATCCAGTAACTCAGTGATATGACCTTTTCTAAATGTATCGATGAAGCATCACAAATTTCGAATATAACTGAAAAATATCAAGAATATCGAAATAATTTCAAAACTGTCAAATTTTCAAAGTATACATATCTTGAATATTCTTGGAAGTTCTCAAATACCGAATTATCCGCGGATGGTCCGCGTAATTATGTAAAACGAAAGAAGATCTTCGCCATATAAAACGGAAAACACCTGGACATTCTTGAATAATTTCGAATAGCCTAGGAAGAAATATTGAAATTTTGGCATAACCTCGAAAAATGACTAAATATTTCGAAGCAGATTTATAAGTGTAATTCTGCAAGTCCTCAAACTCAGAGCTAATCGCAAAACATTGTCATTCAAAATTCGAATAAATCTTTAAC